>ML783523.1:1158677-1174243 GCA_009831015.1 Picea engelmannii | reverse complement strand
AAATTGAAGAAGTCTCAGGAAGCATTATCAGGTTCTATGTGATGATTGGTTGATGGTGATGATTTAATGTAAAGTTTTATTATCTCTCATATATTCTTGGGTGGAAGGAAGGGGAAATGATGGAGAGTTTAAATCTCTCTTGATATTGGAGGATTATATCTTCCTCTTGGAGGTTTATCCCTCCCTTTACATTTGGAAGCTGTAGCTACCTTTGGAAGTCATTACTTCCCTTGAACAATAACTATTGATTATTTCTCATATATTGTGCATGGTGTATTGTGGTGTATTGGTGTAACTCTTATACTATTGTTTATTTTTCATTGAATATAATTGAATGGTTTAAGTATAAGTTGAAAAAGGTTTTAAATTTTTCTTGATACTAATTCACCCCCCTCTCAGTATCAACAATATCGAGTTTACTCTCTAGTGGGAGAGTAGGATCGACCGATGACGGGATCAGATCGACCAATTGGGTTTCATTCTCCAAGGGGAGAATGGGGTCAACAGATGGAAATGGATTGATGACTTGGGTTTCACTCTCTAATGAGAGAGTGGGATCAATCGAGGATGGGATCGGATTGACCACTTTGTCAACTGGTTCAACAAAGGACGTGACTAGATTTACTACCTGAGCAACCAGACTGACCGACGAAGGGACCAGATTGATCATTCCATCAACTACAAGTGTGTTGAGAGTAAGCTTGGGATAAGAAACCGGATGTTGAGGCTGGGAAACAATCACGTCTTCCATTGATTTCAAGGCTTCGTCCATACAAGGGAAAATGTGAGTTTGATGACTCCCTCTGCATAACCTACATGGGAACTTGACTCTAATTTTCTTCTTCCCAATGGTATCCTGACTAGTTGACGGGAGGTTATCAACATGTTGTTCAAAGGTGGACGACATGGGCTGGCAAGGATATGTAGAACATGATTTTATAACCTTGGATAGACAAGGGCAATCCTTAATAATATGGCTACCCTTACAAAGCCTACAAGGGTACTTGGGCTTACGAGTTGTTTGGGTGATCTTGGCATCATCAACACTCCCAACACGATTAACAATAACTGGTTTTTTTCCAACATGTCTGGCAGTGGTTGGAAGTTTGGACCCTTGCTTATTTTTCTTCTTCTTAATCTTCCTTTTCTTCTTCTTCTTATCCACCGGGTTACTAGCTTTAGAGCTTTCACAAAGCGAAGAAGATGAAATAGAAGAAGACCTTGCAAGTGAAGAAGGCAAAGAAGATCTTACTGGTGAAGAAGGTGAAGGATCAACATGAGGTTTATGCTCTTGGGGGGGAGTGCTTATAACCGAATCACTCATTTCATTTGGGATTACTGGAGCATAAAATAACCAAATCGATAATCTAATCGTGAGACTCGTAAGGCTCAAAGTAGTGATGTAAGGAGGACCAACGTTTCTGTCAAAAAAAAAAAAAAGATTCCCCTGGAAAAGGGGTTCTTTTGTTGGTCATTCCGTGTATAGATGCCATAAAACACAAATCCAACCTAAAGTATGTAAGGGAAAACAAACAGTGCACGCTAAACATCTAGGGGGAAAATAAGCAAACAAAACCTTCTCATAATGAACACACTAGTTGGTGATGAAATCCAACGTCATGGGAACAATGTAAGAAGGAGATGAGATAGAGCTGGTGGAAAAGTTACATTGACGACCTGCTTAACAGACTTACACCTTGGTGCAAGCTTCCACACAATAAACGTGGATTTACCCTCCAAGGAGCCTGAGTGAGTTTGGCCAATGTTGATTTCAGGTACAGTGAAGACTTTCCCCTTCATAGTCAACTTGTGTATTAACCCTAAAGAAAGGCCACTAAGGTTACCAAATACAACAATGATGCCTGGGGAAACATTCAACATTCTGATGTATGCACAAGGGCAAGGTAATTGAGCCCGAAATTGAATTGAGAAGGCCTGCACAAGGTTTTGTTCTCAAGTGAACCCCTATAATACACGCAACCACTATACAAAGACCAACAAAGCAGGGTTAGTAACTCTGTTGGCCTTAATGCAACCACGTGATTGACCCTTGTGTGAGAAGGGCTTCCTAGGACAAAATGTAGTAAATGGATTTCACCGCTCCCTAATTCAAGATTCTATGTTTGTCTATAGCTTTGGAAAGTTATCTTTCACACCTATTCCAAATCCCTACAACTAATCTAATGTAGGTTGCAAAGAGCTCTAGAAATAAAAGTTTCTAGGTAGATTTTAATTAACGCGTAAATTTTATTAAGCTGTTGTTACTCAAGAGGAAAATGGCGTGGACTAATGATGTTTTGACCGACTCTAAACAATGCAAAGAAATGAGAATGCAAATATTTCACTTCGATGAAAGATATATTATGAGAAGGAGAAAATATTTATCATTCCCAGATGCACAATGTCCCAAAATTTTATTAAACTCGTCGATATCAATATCCTCAAGAAATGAGCCAAAGAGACTGTAGACCAATACATGATTCTTGCCTCCCCAAATGCAAGACCAAAAATGCTAAAAACTATACAATTTCACTACTTCAAATGCAAGGATGCTCCCAATCTAATGCAAAGCAAGAAATTAAAACTTTTTATTTCAAAGATAGCTAAAAGCAATAACAAATCTCTTGAAAAACAAAGCAACCCAAACATTGAACTATTCAATACAAAGAATAAGAGTTCTTTCACTAAATAATTCAGAATAAAAACAATGCTTTGTAACTGAAAGACACTCAAAGCAAGAGATCTCAAATATTTCATAAGAAAACACGCTAAAAGAAAATCAAATATGGCTAAAAGAAGATTGAAAAATGATGTCAAGAAGATCGTAACCAGACTACAATCAAACCCAAAAATTCATCCCAAAACCATATCTAAGATCTAGGCAAGGAAAACCACCAAAAACTATTTTTTTTTCAAAATCGTCACAGGCTATAAGACGAATCCAGTGCGACAATCTTGATCATCGCAGGTCACTAAAGACCACAATGCGACAATGTCGCACTGTCTCTCAAAGCAGGGTGCGTCGATCAAGGGAAAAATGGAAAAAATAAAAATCAAGAAGGTTTTCCAATGAAATAAACAGTCAGAGAGTCAATACGGATCTCCCAATGACTCAGAAAATAGAACCCAGGCAATCAAAACAAGAAAGCTTATGGAGAAGTGCGGACACAAACTGATCTGCCTAGTTTCACCCCAAAACTAGAACAAAACAAGACAATATACTAAAATTCCCTTAGATTTCAGTTACCAAATAAGAATAGGATCCAAAACATACCTTTTAAATGTTGTAGGTGATCCCAACTTTGTCGTAAGGCTTATGGAGAAGTATCTTCAAAGAAACACAAGCCAAAAAAGACAAGAATAACAAAGTCTATTCGATATGAAACTATGTGCGTGATCAAGGAATCATACAATATGGACAAATAACGCTCATATAGGAAAGAGAAAGTATATATGTATTAAATAATGTGGAAGAAAGATATAACCAGATGCCTTGTGTTGGATTACTGAGAGGGGGGGTGAATCGATAATAGTGTAATTATAATCCTTTTTCTCCAAATAATCCAAGTGTTATATCAATGTAGAATTATTATCCAATAATGAGCAATAATAAATGAAAAATCACACACATACACAGTACACCGGTGTTTTATGTGGAAACCCAAATCGAGAGAAAACCACATAATGCTTTATCTTATATGTCTTGAAGAATTAAATTCATTGGAAGCGCCAACTTTCTTTGTTTTCTAGCTGCAACTGGAAGGAGGCTCCAACCCCCTAGTTTTTTAGGCTACAACCCGAGGGAATCTCCAACTCCCCAATTCTCTGGATACAACCAGAAGGAGGCTACAACCCCCTATGTTCTCCGGCTACAACCACATGTCCTTGCCTCGTCCAACCACCCTAAAGTAAAAGTAGAATGATGGAACCATTGTCACACTATCACTGTGAGATATACCATTGTAAACATGTACCAATGAACCTGAACCATGCATCAACCATGCATCAACCTGTACCTCAACCTGTAATCAACCTGTACCATAAACAAGTGCATCAACCATGCACCAACCTGTACAAAAAAATTTGTAATCAACCTGTACCATAAACAAGTGCAACTAAACATGTACCAAGTATGTACCAATCACGTGTCAAGTACTCATCAACTATGACTCATCAATATGTACCAACATCATCAACTATACACCTCATGTATGTGCCAACTCACCAATTACTTGTCTCAACCATGTACCCAACTTGTACCTCAACCAAAAGCCCTCRTCAATTTCATCATCCAAATATGATTTGTAACTCTGTAATAGACCTGGTGTATATGATCACATAACTACAAACCTTCCTTAACTTTAACAACAAGAGACTAGCATTTTCATCAAACGTTTCTTTAGTCTCACAAGACTAGTTTTRGATTAGTCAACAACCCTAACTTGCAATAATCATAAATTTGCACCTGTAACGAATAAATATMTGAAACTGATATACAATGTTCTTCATTGTGTTTTATACAATTCCTTTAGGTGTCACTACTTGGAACCTCTCAGAAAATGAGTTATGGCAAAAATGGCACACCTTGCTGAATTATGGCTTATTCTAGAGAGCGACCTTGTAGAGCATGATCCGCACGGAATATTTTTTGAATTGATCTGAAACTATTACACAACATACTACAGACTGTACTCTAACCAACTCATTTGGTCTTATTGAATTTGGATCTGTTATGAAGAAGTTATGACATTTTTACCCGAAACACCTTATAAAGCATCATCAATAGAATTTTTCCTTCCTTGAATTCCGACCTTCGTTTCTTCACTTTCCTCAGAAATTCAGCTTAGATATCCTTTGGTTACCTCAGACACCTATAGGTATTCAATATTCTCAAGTGTATCTAAAATGAGAGAGCCTTGCCTCTTATTTATACTCTCCAAGTAGCTTCCTTAAAAACATCTTCTAGGTCACTTTGCCCACTTCTAATTTCTCTATTAAATTTATTATTTAAATAATTTATTTTGTATTCACTTTGAATTATAGTACACTCATCACTTCACTTTATTATTTACCTTCTAACATATCTTAAACCACTTTGACCTTTTGGGGCTTCTAGAAGACATAAGAGGGTCCTCCAACTTCGTAAGGCCATAACTCTCAAACCGTGAGGAGTTATGTGACGTTTCACATACCAACAAAAATGGAATGACATGTACTATCCATCCAGAATAGTATTACCTTCAAATATAGCAAAAATCATACCATTATCCGTCAAACAAACTTGGGTCCATTACCCAAACCTAGGTTCTCCAACTTCACATGGTCATAACTCTCTAACCGTGAGGAGTTATGTGACGTTCCACATACCACTAGAAATTGAATGACAAGCACTATCCATATAGGATGGTTTCCTTTACAAATTCACTTTCCTTCATATCATTATTCCATAATTAAGCATGGGTTCTCTTACTCCACAAAGCGTCCTTCCGTGAGGGCTTTCACCATAAGTGGAAAACTTTGGAGTTCATCCATCTTTACTTCTTATCAACCATGACAAGACAATAATGAGTCATATTTACATCAAACAATCTTGGGCCCATTAACCAAACATTTGTGCTTCAACGCTTCCTTAATCAACACCTTGATGTCTTCAGGTTCCTTCCAACAGTTCCTTGCTTCCCACACACTTCTGTTCCATGGATTTTGAGACTGTAGATCTGACAGCTACTTATGATCTCAGCTTGACAAAGTGAATCTCAAAGACAACATAGGCCCAAACACTCTATATGAATTAGCTATAGTTGAAGCTAATCCAAACTCTTGGCTAGACTAATATCTCATTATCCAAATCTTTGTAACTAAACTGAAGTTCCAAAAATTCTCTAAGCATTCCCAAGCTCACCAAAAAAGATATTCTAAAAGCTAACTCAAATGCTAACTTTCCCCATGAGAACTCCCCTCCTTTTACAAGCTCAAAAAGATAGAGTGAGGAGGTTAGGATGATCCCACTAGAACAGGGATGCGACTCAGATCCAAACCAATCGAAGGCCACCTCACCCTCGAAGCTTCTATTCTAGAAGTGCCGAGAAGCTTCTCTTTTTCTTCATACAGGCGATCGTCGCACCTTAACACTGAGAAAACTACAACAATGTCGTAGGCCACTCTGGTGCAACTTGTGTTGATCCTAGATCGTCGCAGCCTTAACACTAATCAAGGTGAAACGATCATTCTTTACAAGGTTTTTTACAAAGGAAAATATAATTTCAAAGCTCTGGGAAAGTTCATCTTCATTCTTCTTCAGGGATTAAGGCAATTGCTCCTTCTAAAGACAAAGGATAAGTGTACATCATTAATGGTCATAGGGGTGATAGAAATAATGTATAAAAGTGCTATTCTCCTTTTGATCCAAGTTTTTCCATTCATCTGTTGACGTTCCTATAGGTGAAGTACCTTGATCTATAGCGACCCACTGATATCTATCTACCAATACATCTTCCATCTTGAGATTCCACAACTCAAAGCTTTTCCCATTAAATTTCTCGATCTCTATTTTTGAACTGCTCACCATTTCTCTTCACCTGAAGAATCAATACCACATATCTCCCATAGTAACAAGTCTTATCACAATCTTGAGCCAAACCCCTAACCACAAAGGCGTCCCCCTGAAGCCAATAATTTCTTTGATACCAAATGTGTATTTTAACCTTGTACAATATTTTACTGCAAACAAATTTTCAATAAAAGAACAAAAAATATAAAATGGAAAATACAAACATTATATAGATATCTTTCCCTTGGAAACCCAAACTGGGAAAACCAACATATTCTATATTCATTCACATTCACCCATTGTTTACAATACAATATACATATAGGAGCCAACGACATCCAAAACCCAAATCCAATGACATGGATTAGTCAACAACCCTAATTCCTTAACAAAAAATAGAAAACCATCGACGAAAAACCATGTGCCGAAAAACCGCCCAAAAATGGGCACGAAAACTGAGGACCACCCAAAAATCGACACCAAAACCGAGAAAAAAATGACACTAATTATAGTCATGCAAAGAATATAACACATATCCAACATTCTCCCACTTGTTGTTTTCTTTTCATACATGGGGTTACAGGGTTACATAGTCAATGATCTCGTGCAACAATGCCCATAGATCTTCTACACCAAGAGAACTTCTCAGTGCTCACAGATTTTGTTAATGAATCCACAACGTTATTCAATTGAAAGTGTCCACCTTCATCAAAAACACCTTCTTTTCTTCAACCATATCTCTCACAAATTGATATTGAACATCGATATGCTTTGTATTTGGATGATAAGCCGAGTTCTTTGCCAAACAAATTGCACTCTAGCTGTCATAATCTATCCTTATATTTTTCTCTACCAACCCAATACCCGGACACAATCTTTGTAACCATAATGCTTCCTTGTTTGCATGAGTGGCTTCCATGTATTCAACTTTTGTAGTTGAAAGTGCTACTACAAATTGTCTTTTGCTCATCCAACTGATTTCTCTTACAAATAGGTTAAACACATACCCTCTTGTAGATATGCTACGATCTAGATATCCAACCCATTCTGCATCCACAAAACCATGTATGTCCAACACATTGTCCAATCCTGGTCTTCCTTGGTAGCACAAACCATAGCTAGTAGTTCCACACAAATACATGAAAACCCTCTTTACTGTTGTCCAATTCTCCTTCCCTGGTTTTGACATATGCCTGCTCAAAACTCCCTTTGCATGTGCAATGTTCGGCCTAGTACAGACCATTGAATATATCAAACTGTCATCAACACTCGCATATGGAACACGAGACATGTCCTCCTCCTCTTTCCATGTCTTGGGACACCGATACACATATAACTTTACACCTACAAGAATAGGGACCCTAACCGGTTTACATTCCGACATATTAAACCTCTGCAATATTGTCTTGACATATTTTCTCTAATTTAACCAGAGTTTCTTGTTTTTCCGATCTCTTTTAATTTCCATGCCCAAAATGAAATTTGTAGCACTAATATCCTTCACGCCAAATTTAGAGGACAACTGAGTTTTCACATCCTCGATAATCTCCTTGTTGTTTCCTATCAACAACATGTTATCCACATACAAGACCAAATAAATCAAATGATCAACAATTAATTTAAAATACACATAATGATCCTCTTTGCTTCTTTTGAATCCAAGTCCCAACATATAAATATAATTTTTTTGATACCATAGTCTTGGTGATTGTTTTAAACAATACATGGAATTTTTCAGCTTGCATACCAACTCCTTCTTTCCCTTCATAGCAAAACGTTCTCGCTGCTTCATATAGATTTATTCTTCCAGATCGCCATGTAAAATTTTTGTCTTCACATTCATCTGTTCTACTTTAAAATCAAACACAATAGAAACATATAACAAAAATATAATAGAAGTTAACTTGGCAATAGGAGAAAAAATCTCACCAAAATCAATTCCCTCAACCTCGGAATAACCCTTTGCTACTAACCGAGCTTTGTATTTCTCCACTTTTCTTTCTGCATCAACTTCTTTTTAAATACCCATTTTCTGCCAATGGGGTTTCTTCCAGTCAACAACTGCACTAGATACCAAGCCTTACTATTATTCAAGGCTACCATTTATTCAACCATGGCCTTTTTCCAGAGTTTTCCATCCTCTGAATCCATTTCCTCCATAAAAGTTCTAGGATCATCATCAATAATAGACAAAGAAAAATTTGAACGGAAATAAGGTGGAGTATACCTTTCCGATATCCTTTTTTCCTGCACCGATCTCTTCAATACTGGAGTATGATGATCTTCTTCTTCTGATTCTTGTTCTTCTGTATAGTCTGATTCATCATCCTTTGGCTCAAACTATATTTTCTCTAGTTCTAACTTACTTGGTAGGACTTCATGTTTGACAACATCCTTCATTTCTCTAAATACCACATCTCGGCTATACACAACCTTCTTAGTTTATGGGTTCCAAAGCTTATAACCTTTGAGACCATATTTATACCCAATAAATATACATTTTCCAACCTTCTTATCTAAATTACTCTTGTTTTCCTTTGCAACATGAACATAGGCCTCACAACCAAATACCTTGAGATGTGTGAGAGAGGATTTTTTAACATTCTATACCTCTTTTGGAGTCTTTTCATCCAATACTTATGAGGGTGATTGATTGATGAGGTAACATGCAGTACCCACTACCTTTTCCCAAAATTATTTCCCTAACCCGACACCACCGAGCATGCACTTTGCCTTTTCCATCAACGTCATGTTCATTCTTTCTATAACTCCATTATGTTGAGATGTATATGGAGTAGTCATCTTCCTTTCTATACCACACTGTTGACACCCAAAAGCGCAATGTAGGGTACTTGCATGCAAATTGGTTGCAATGCCTTATTATTGATGTATAATTAATAATACAGTAGATAGGTGGGACTCCATGTATGGATATGATGAAGGATGAATTGCCTCTTGTGTGCTCATGTCTTGGTTGCGAAATAAACTATACAGTTTATTGTCTCGAAATCACTCTTTAAAACAAAATGGGCAAACAACAGGTTATTGGTGATTTGATTAAAAGAGAAATGGTATTCTTTTGATGATCATCACAATTCTATTCTTCTACACATAGTTTGAATGAGAATTTAAACTCCAGACTTGAAGTTGTATTGGTTGTTGCGTTGTGTTACTATGATTTAGTGTTAAAGGGTTATGCACCATTGTTTAAGTTTAAAATTCATAAGTGTTTGGGCATGGATTCCCTAACAAGTGTGGACATATAATATGTTGGTGCAAAAAGGTTGGCGCACACATTAAGTTTGAAAACAGAGTGTAAGGGTGGCGTATCCAACTTGCATTGAATTTGGTATGGCTATGGTGGATTATGCGTTGTATGTGCTAGCACGCTCGTACTGGGCTATGTGTGATGGACTAAATGTGGATACGATGTATAGTAATTGCACGTCGTTCTAGCCCTACATTGATGGTTTCCACCATTTCTATGTTCGCATTTGGTCATTTTTCTGGTTGATTATCCTTGGAATTTTGAATCCAGGTATGAATGTTCTTGTTGCTCCATCCATGAATTATTGCTTTGCTCATTAATTTAATCAAAGGTTGGATATTGCATTCCCTTACAGTCTGTATTTTTCAAAAGTTTATGGCATGTGTTTTTTTCAACTGTGTAATGGTTTTCGAATGAAGTTAGTCTTTGTTGGCATTTATGTGCAAGCTAATTCACAGTTGAATGTCTCTCTCCGTCGAATGAAATTATGGTTGTTTCGTTTCTCTACATGTTGGAAAAAGTTGTGGTGGAAGTAGTTCGGGTTTGACTCGTCTCTGGTTATTCGATGGTTTCTTGTCTCTCTGATATAAGAATAGTGTCATTGCTCGCTTATGAATTATTTCTAACCCTTTCCTGTCGATTATTTGTATATATCATCTATATATTTTCTTGTAGACACCATAAAGGGTCCGTGGAAATTTGTGGTGGTAAAAGATGGTCGAAGTTTTGTTTTTGGGCTAAACCCTCGAAGTGTTTTCCCTCTTTCTCTCTCATACCTCATTGCTTTTAATGAGTGGTATCTCATACACTGAACTTGATGACTGTGTAAGGGTGGCTAACCCAACATTGGATAAGTTCGTTGTTCACATCTCTTTTGTCATGGGGTTTTTTCGATTTGTTCACTTGATGGTGTTAGAGTGAATACCAAGCTCATTTGATGATAAACCCAATTTGTTATATGACAATATTGAAAGACAATGTTTAAGAGTTATGGTCGTGCTGTGTTAGCATGCTTGAGGTGATTAGGTTTTTAGTTGGATATAATGTCTCTATTGACAAATTGTATATTTGTTGAATGAACTCTACGAACAGGAAAAAAAGTGAAGAGTGGAAGATTTGTTATTTAAAATATCAGTTTAATTGTTTCATTACCCACGGGGGTCCCTTTTGGTTGATTTTGAGAGACGGTTTTGTGGTTAGAGAACATCGATTACAATGGTTTCAGACCCATTTTGTCTATACATCTACTGTTAGTGTTGGTTGTTGGGTCACTATGCTCTCTTGGCCATACTGTGCACCAAATGTGTTATGTTATAGTTGTTGTGATGTTTCTTAGGACAATCATTTATTAAATGAATTCTGTGAATATAATTTAAAAATACACAGTGAACAATCTTGGAGTTTGAAACAACAATCTTGGAATTTTGAAAAAGTATTGGATTTTGATTTTGAAACAAAAAAGTGTTTGGCAATTTTGTTGTTATGATGATGGTATTGTTTTGTATGGAAAATGATAGAACAATAACCCTTTGGTTCCCTTTCATTGTACCATTTTTTGCACATTACATTCCCTTCATTTTCCCACATACACTTATGATGCTCCTTGTTCTATTATTAAGCATTTTAAAGGAAAAAATCTGTATGAAAACGAATGGGATGGATATGGAGGTTCGATGATGACTGGTGTTTGAGAGTTGGATACATATGTAGTTTGATTATTTCTGTGATTGCTTGAACAATACCCGTGTATCTTTTCCCATCCATGCTACCATCTTTCGCACACTACAAACCCCTCATATTCCTAATGACCCTATCACTCCATGTTCAGATGACAATTGATTGATGAAGTTTTTAATAGATGAATTGCATGTGTTTTTTAGTGGATAACAGAGCCAAATTTTGATTTTATTTAGGTAGAGTTTCATGCATGGATTATTAAGAGTTTGTCATGATTTATTGAATATTTCTACATGATGAGCTTTTTCAGCAGAGGCAGTAATGTCAGAGGTAATAAAGGCAGGGTAAATTGGTAGAGGGGTCATAGAAGACCTTGGTTCTCCATACATTTCGATGCTAACCCCAGGAATTGAACCATCTTTTCCAAGCTTCTTTATTCAACCTAGTAGGCCAAGGAATCCTCCAGCCCCGACCAGAAATACCTCCCTTCCAAGCACATCAAAATATCTCTGGCATCCCAGTCCCTCCTCATGTATCGATGCGACCAAAACCATCCACCAACGATGGTTGGAAAGATATTTTCCACCAACTTGTTGTTCGTCATCAAAGTTGGCCTACCGCTTCTTTGCCATTACCCCCTCCACCACCAAAGAATCAAATTTCCCAAGATGATCCTGCTGTCTCACCCGTGCAGTCATCACATGCCAGTAAAAGATAAAAAATAGATGTCCTCAAGCCTATGAAGGACAAGGGAAAATGAATAGCTACCCCCTCCAACTCATCCAAGGAATCTGCCAAATCAGTCTCCTCTCGCCTTCATCTTAAAAATGATTGTTCTCATGTTATTAGTGCAGTTCATCCACAATACTCCAACCAACTAAAGGCTACTACAAAAAATTCAAAAGGGAACAACAGTGAGAAGATGCCTAATGCCTCTCATAGTAAATATGGTTTTTGACATTGGCTAATGCTATTTTTTTATGTTAAAAACAATATTTTTACGTTGAAAAAGTTTTGGACAACAAGCATATATCTAGGAAGTTTTTTTGGGGACATCATGGATATGATACTTTTGGATATGGTCATATTATATATTGTTGGTATTTAAAATATTTGATCATAATTGTGGATATGAGATTTACAAGGAGGATATATTTGAAATCTTATGATTGATTTTTATATTTTATGTTTATTAAAATAAACAATTGGGAGTCACACGGGGTCCCACCTATTTAGTTATTATTTAAGACCCTTATTTATATATTATTATTATTATTTATTTGTCTCAAACTAATTAGTTAAGTTAATTTGACTTAACTAAAGAAAGGTAGTTCAACTACCCTAACTTATTGAGGAGGAATAAAAGCTCAATGAGATGAAGAGACTAGGGGGGAGAATAGAAGGAGAACTACAACCATAAGGTTTTCTCTATACTAGTGAGATGCTTTCAACTTTCATTCATTATGAGTTTACTAGAAAGCTTAATCCTCTTGATGGCAACATGGTCTTATTGAAGCCAACATGATTCAAAATCGAATCACATATTTAAACAACTTTTTTTAAAGGTGTCTGATTTATCTTTGACAGTCTGTGTATTTTTGTTTGTGCATGAATTGAGTTTCATGACTGATAAAGAATCTCTTGTAGAGTCAAGTGACAACGTTTTGTGGAAAGATGATCCAGATCTTTAGCTTTAGTTTTCTTCTTGATTGTCAGAGTCTTTTTGTATGGTGCCCATCAAAGGCTTCTAAATTTTATTTTGGTCCCTATCCTCATAGTGGTTGGTAGAGAGAACTCAATTTTGTATCTCATAATGAAATAAACGAAAAATTGGATTACTATTTTAGTCTAAAACATGTGTTTTAATGATCTGGTTCATTCTTTTGCTTTGATCTCCATGTATAAATTTGTATAATTTCTGTACACATTCATGTAAATTTGTTTAAGTTTACTTCTTTTGCATTGTTATATATAACACATAAAACCAACCTTGGTCCTTTGTAATTAATACTTGTGGATTAAGCGATTTTTTTTTAGGCTATAAACCCCGGGTGACATTCCCAACTATCTTGTCTTATCCAGGCAAGATATGAAAATGCTTGAGTAAGGCTTCCAATATCTTTTCCTCAACATTTATTTGGTAGCCATACTGGGGAGATATTTCATATCTCTCCGGTTTATTGTATTCACAATTATCTTTAAATTTTTTTGTTTTGTTTGAATACTCCTTGACCAATTTATTTTCCATGACAGTACCTGTTACAAGACAACCCAACATTGCAAACAATCTTAATGACCAAACTAGAATTGCTTTGAGCTTATTCAACACTATTCTAGAAACTGCCAGTACTCGTGCTGAACTTGAACACTCTTGGGAAGTAGTTGAAAGATACATAAGTATCTATGAACGCTGGGAAGCCAGGCAAAGGTAGCCCATAAATCAGCAATAACCTCTCTTTTCCTAAATCCTTGGTTTCTCTTTTCATGTCCTCAAATCCTTGCATCTCTCTCTCTCTCGAAGAGGATTGTCCCCTGAAGCTACTCCTATTTCTGAAATAGGAAGAGGGAAAATCATTCTGTCAACCCAAGAAAGTGATCTAAGGAGAACATTGTCCAACTCTGCTAGTTCACCTTCATCACCTATACCTATTACCTTCAACATGACATTTGCGGGTAGTGGTAGTGGAACCATAGGTGCCTCCTCTTCTCAACCTTCTGATTCGTCAGTAATTGGTAGTATATACAACCATCGGGTCCAATCCGCTACCAATCTTACTAAAGTAATAAAGAAATATGGGCTTTTCCAGTTCAAAGAAGATGCTACGACCACACCATGGCACCTGTCTTCTCCCTTAAATTTGGCATCGACTACTCATCCATTACCAAAGTTTAAGGAACATTTACCTAAATTTTCAGGAAATAATATTGTGACTACAAATGAACTCTTAGTAGCATTTTCCAATGCTTGTCATAACATCGGGGCTAATGATAATGACACTTGCATGTGTCTATTTGTCAACTCCCTCGAAGGGAAAGTTGTGGCAGATTTCTTTGATCTCCCTCCCAAAATTCTTTCCACATGGGAAGAATTGGTTTATTGGTTCAAGTCCACTTATGGACAGTCCAAAAGTCCGATAGAGCAGTTAAGGGAATACAATAATACCGCTTATAAATATGGTGAAACCATTAAGTATTTTAACCATCGCTTCACCAAATTATACAATCAAATCCTTGAATTAATTCGCTCCCAAAATTAAGCCGCTTTCATGCATTATTATAATGCGCTACCTTCCCTTATCTTCATAGACTTGAAGAAAAGGCTATTGACAATCTTGGTTCCGCTCTTCATACTTGTCTAGAATATGAGGAACAACTCGAAAGAACGGATCTCCCTAAAGGGGATTCAGTCAAGCAAACATACATGTTTTCCCTCCTAAAAATCATGCAATATATGAACAATAGGATGATAGCCTACAAATGAAACAAAAGTATTTCTTTGCCCGCACCTGTCACATCTTCTTCTTCCTCCGTGCCTTTTAGGAATACTAATGAAAATAATTTTCAGCCAAAGACCATTATTGTTCGACAACACAGGTATTCCAACAGAGGAAGAACACCTTCAGTAACCACTCACACAATCAGATCAAAGATCAACACACCGATGTTTTGATGTGGTAAAACCCTTAAGGGGAAACATCCATGACCCCAACCAACGTGGCCACTTGGAGAATTTTATTAATGCAAAAGAAAAATATTATAGAGAGATTTTACAAGAGAGTTTCTCACAATCGATCATCGGAAAATGACCCTCCATGCTCTTTAAATAAAGATCATGGACCAATAAAGTGTTAAGCCATGGATCAATGGCCATTAATATCGATGAGAATATGAACCGTCAGATCACTCTATGTCGGGAACATATCATGATCGTCGGATTTCCTAACTACAAATGCATACTAAAGAAACACACTAAGAAACACACTTTTACCTAATGACACATTAGACCAAGTAGATATTAACTAACTCCTAAGTGTCTAAATATCCTAACATCCCCCCTTAAGAACAACTTGG
>ML783523.1:1143779-1158627 GCA_009831015.1 Picea engelmannii | reverse complement strand
CTTGATGAAAACTTCCCGAGCTCCTAACATAGATCAAAGTTTGGAAAAATTCGCTTCTGTAAGAGACTTTGTGAAAATGTCTGCAACTTGATCTTCTATAGGGAAAAAGAGCACTTCAATAACTTGATCATGAATGAGATTTATGATGAAGTGCATGTGTAGCTTGATGTGTTTGTTGTGCTGATGTTGAACTAGGTGTTTGGAGAGCTTGATGGCACTCTAATTGTCGTACCAAAGGCTGGTCGGATGTTGGTGGTGGAATCCAAACTCTGAAAAGATCCGTCGAAGCCACAAGGCTTCCTGACTTGCATTTATTGCTGCTCGGTACTTTGCTTCTGCTGCAGAAAGTGCAATGGCATGTTGTTTCTTATAGGACCAAGTGACAGGTCCTTAACCAAGGATGGAAACATAACCTGCGTAGAATTTCAATTATCAGGGTCTCCATCCCAATCTGAATCAATGAAACCAATGAATAAAGGACTCCCCCTTGAACTGTAATGTATCCTGAACTGAACTGTACCATGGACATAGCGAAGTATCCTTTTAGATGCTTTACAATGGCTTTCATGGGGTGTTTGCATATACTAGGTAAAAATACCAACAATAAAGGAAAGATCAGGACAGGTATGAGTCAAGTATAAGAGGCTACCAACTAATTGACGGTACAAGGTGGCATCAACTTTGAGAGAAGTACAGGTGGCATTAAGCTTGACTCCGGATTGGAAGGGAGAAGGGGTTGGTTTACAATCGTCCATGTGAAAGTGATGAAGAAGGTCACTAACATACTTAGACTGGAAAAGAAAAATTCCTTCATTGGTTTGAAAAACTTGGAGTTCAAGGAAATAGTGCAAATATTCTAAGTCTGTCATTTCAAATTTCTTCTTAAGGCTGGTTTTCACATGGTTTAAAAGTTTTGAGTCACTACCAGTAAGGATAAGGTCATTAACATAAAGGAAAAGGATGATGAGATGGCTTCTTACTTTCTTGGTATAGACATTAGGATCATAATGGAATATAGTGAATCCGATGTCAATAAGAAAGTTGTCCATTTTGGCATACCAATCTTGGGGAGCTTGCTTAAGACCATAAAGAAATTTCTTAAGGCAGAAAACAAGGATAGAGTCATTCTAGACATAGCTAGGAGGTTGTTCCATGTCGATTTATTCTTGTAAATCTCTATGCAAGAAGGCAGATTTAACATCCATCTGATGGACCTCCCATTTATGTGAGGTAGCAAGGGAAAGAACAAGGCGGATGGAATTCATTTTGGCTACAGGGGCAAAGGTTTCATTATAGTCAATTCCTTCAACTTGGGAAAATCCTTAGGAAACAAACCAAGCCTTGTGTCTTTCAACACTTCCATCTGATGCATACTTAGTTCTGTAGACCCATTTACATCTGACAAGTTTTCTTTCTTTTGGAAGAGGTACAAGATCCCAAGTATCGTTTTCCATTAAAGAATGATACTATTCATCCATTGTTGAATCCCAATTTGGATGACCTAAAGCTTTTGCAAATGTCTCTGGATCATGAGTCTCTAAAACTTGAGCCAAAAGAGAAGAGTCTAGATGGAATTGTGAATGTGTCTGACATTGATATGAAGGATCATCGACAAGATCACTAGTTGCTTCTCATATTGAATGGACCCATCTAGGAAGCGGAGGAGCTGGTGTTGGTTCAGTTTCAAAGGACTCATCCGGAGGAAGGTGAGAAAGTGGAGGTGGATTTTCATCCTCACTGTCATCATCTGAAAAAGAAACCAGAATATGAACAGAAGAAGGCACAAACATCGAAGATGGCTCGCAGGATGAAGAAGGCACAATTGATGAATTAGGCTCGCAGGCCAAGAGATTTTCATCAAATTTAACATCTCTTCTAATAATAATTTCATTACAATGTGGTTGAAGAAGTCTATAACCTTTGAAATCTTTAGAATAACCAACAAATATACACTTCTCACTTTTATGATGCAATGCTTTCCTTTTCTCATCAGGAATGTGAGCCCATGCTATACTTCCAAATACATGGAAGTGACTTACATCTGGTTTAATTTTAGTCCAAGATTATTCCAATGTTATACTTTTAAGAGCATTTGTGGGAGTGCGATTTACTATGTAATTTGCACAGTTGATGGCTTTTGCCCAATAATTTAGATTTAATCCCTTAGATTGGATCATACAATTAGCCATTTCTTTTAATGTGCGGTTCTTTCTCTCAGCAACACCATTTTTTTGTGGTGTATATAGAACAATGTGTTGCATTTGGATGCCTTGTGTAGTGCAGTAACTTGTAAAATTATTGTTCACATATTTGCCTCCATTATCTGTTCTTAACCTTTGAATTCGATGTCCAGATTTATTTTCTACAAGGGCCTTGTAGGCCAAAAACTTGTCAAAAACTTTGCTCTTAATTTTTAAGAAGCAAACCCAAGTACTTATGGAAAAGTCATCAATGAAATTTAAGAAATACTTGCACCCAGAAAAAGAAGGATTAGAAAGTGGACCACACAAATCATTGTGAACAAGCTCCGAAGGGCATGAGGCGTGCCAAGAGACACGTTTGTCAAAAATGTCTTGATGATGTTTACCGAGAACACAACAGACACAAACACCGTCTCTGCATGAAAAAGGAGGAAGACCAGTTACCATATGTTGATTACATAGTTGCTGCAATGAGAGATAGTTTAGATGACCAAACAACTGATGCCAAAGTTTGCTCAAGTCATCACTATGAGAAACAAAAACTGATGAAAAATATGATGACCCAAAATTGTCAAACTTGTAAAACCTAGTAATATCATCAACAATTCCAGTTGCAAGAACATGCTTAGGATCTTTTATATCCTTGATTACAACTTGGTGAGGTGAAAACTCTATGATTTTACATTCACTTGAATGAGTGATTTGATATACTGATAGAAGGTTGCAAGAAAGACTTGGAACACATAATAGATCATTTAAATGACCATTATATACTTGAATTGTTCCAGATCCCACAACACTAAGATATATATCATCACCAACAAATATTTTCTTGGTGTTACATTCATTTAGAGCAGAAAATATGTCTTTATCCTTAGCCATATGATAAGATGTTCCAGAATCAATAAGCCACTCATCAGAAGAATAAGTAGAAGTTGTATTGAAGGAGAAACTAGAAGCAGAAAGTGCATGTCAATGAGAAAAAGAAGAAGAAGCAGTAGAATCAATACTGATGTTGTGCTTCTTCTAAAGCTGCCATCTTCTTGAAACATTTGGACTCATCACGACCATCTTTATCGCAAAAGTTGCAATGTCTATCAATCTTCTTATTTTTATATTTTTCTCCTTTGTCACCATTAGGAGATGAAGATGTCTGATTGGGTTTGGGACCCTTATGTTGCTTGTTGTTGAAGCGGGGATGTTGCTTCTTGGGATTCTTGGGTTTATCTTTCTGCTGGGCGACTAAGGCTTTGTTGGAAGTACCTGCAATGCTAATCACTCCAAGTTCTACAAGCTTATCTTCCTCTCTAATGAAAGAAACACAAAAGGAATCAACAATGGGTTTTAGATAAGCTTTCCCTGGAGCCTCTCTCATGTCATAAAAGGTAGATACACATACAAAATATACACTACCTAGCTTATAAAGAATAATATAGATGCAATGCTCTTCCTCCATCTTTATCTCACATTCTTCACATAAAATTCAGAGTGTTTTAAACTTTGATAGATAGTCTCCAATGTAAGAAAAATCACTTGGACTTGAATTCAGTACTTGATTTTCTAATTGTTGTGCTCTAATAATATTGAGTTATACTAAACACATATTTAATCTTTTCCCAATCTTCATTGGGGTCATCAATTTCTTTAAGATGGAACCTTAAATCAGGAGAAATGGACATTTCAATAAGTCCACGTGCTTCGTCACTCCTATTATCCCATTTGAATTTTTTATCATTATCAATGGGTTTTTTTCCTTTCCCAAGGTAATCCGGTACAAACCTTTACTTCTTAATAAATCTTCCATATGAGATTTCCATTGGAAGTAGTTGGTGTTGGTAAGAAAAAGATTATTGGAAGAATCCATATTAAATATGTAGATAATATGGATTTAAAAACTGATACTAATGATCTGGATGGAAATATCTCGAAAAATTAGGCGGTTTTAAAGAAAATGACACTAAAAACGGACTTCGGATGTGAAAGTTATTCCCTTTTTAAAAACGACATAAACGGTAACCAAAGGACCACATGGTGGTGTAAGTTGTTTTATTAAGTGAACTACTTTTATAAAAAAGAAGTGGGGATCAATTTTACAATGAGGTTACTTTATGAAAGAAAAGCCGCATGCAAAAAAAATAACTCGAAAATAAAATATTAAAGCTACTTATAGTGATTCACTTTTATACTTGAAGTGAAATGCACTTTACAATTGAGCATGAACTTTTTCAAAAAAAAGTAAGAAAATGAGAGAATTGAACTCAAGACCTCTTACTTAATAAGCAAACTTTTAACCAAATGGTCTAGAAAAACATATTGTATTGTTTAGCAAGAGGATTGGGGTTTTTTGTTGTTGTTGGAGAGCGTGCTAAAAAAAACTCTTTTCACAGAAGAAAAATTGTCCACTTCTCAATGACAACAAGGGTTAGATATCGATTAGCTTACCCGAAAAATGCACATTTTCCTATCTATTTCTGATTTGTTGAGATCACACAGAGCACAAGACAAAGAGCATACACAGATCTAAAAGAGTAGCAACCTGGAAACAAATAATATAAAATTGAAATAAAACCAAAATAATACTTTGCAAAAATTTAAAAATGGCATATTTAGGCTTTATACCTCCAGATATGACTGAAATGGCTGTATCTTGGGCAAACAGAAACATTTCCGAGTGAAAAGAAAAGTGTTCCTAACTAAAATGAGTGCTCCAGATGCAATGGAATAGTCCTCTCAGCCCATAAATGTATGAAAATGGTAGAAAATGGAACTGAGGCAACTCGCCTTCACGATATCGATCTACAATAGGAGCGGGTCTTCAAACATGCTCTGATACCATGTTCGACAACACAAGTATTACAACAAAGGATGAAAACCTTTAGTAACCACTCACAAAACTAGTTCAAATATCAACACACCGATGTTTTTACGTGGAAAAACCCCTATGGGGAAACATCTACGACCCCAACCAACATGGCCACTTGGAGCAGTTTATTAATGCAAAAGAAAAAGATTACAGAGAGATTTTACAAGAGAGTTACTCACAATCGATCATCGACAAATGAACCTCCATGATATTTAAATAGAGATCATGAACCAATCGGGTGTCAAGCCATGGATAATTTTTGTTAAGATCGAGGAGAATATGAACCGTCAGATCACTCTATGTCGGGAACATATCGTGACCGTTAGATTTCATAACTACAAATGCATACTAATGCATATTAAAGAAACACACTAAGAAACACACTTTTACCTAAAGACACATTAGATCAATTAGATATTAACTAACTCCTAAGTGTCTAAATATCCTAACAATTATGTCTCACAGTTGGTGTAACTTCTGTGGCAAAAGGCCCGATACCACAATCGCGGTTCCAGATTGGGTTGAACTAGAGGATGTTATGATAATCAATACTAGGAACAAATCTTACACCACCAAGGGTAAATATGGCCCTCCTCGTACTTCTTCCACGCCAAGCACGTCTTCTAAGAGCACTAATACACAAACTGTCAGAGTCACGGAAAATCAAGGAATGCCTTCCCCTCTTCCCTCTTCTAAATATAATATCCTTAACTAATTGGCTAATATCAAGGCTGATGCTACTCTTTTGGACATGGTTATTGTCCCTGAACAACAAAAACATCTCAAGAATTTTATGGAAGGTAAAGTTTCTACTATAGCCAATCTTTTTGAAGAGTCAAAAGAAGAGGACTCAAATGTAAGTAAAATATGTGTAAATAATTTTAGGAAACCTATAAAAATCACCCTTTTTTATATTTCTATAAAAATTATGGACAAAATAGCTCATTGTTGCCTAATTGATGGCGGGTCTGGTCCAAGTGTAATGTCAAAAATGATCATGGAAGAGTTTGGATTATCGTGCACTAATGAAAATTCTAGAAGCATGCTCTCTTATAACAGTCTGCAACAGTCAACTCTAGGTGAAATCAAAGATGTAACCTTAGTTATGTGCACACATCCTAAAATAAGAACAACCCTCAATATCCAGGTAATTGATATGCCAGTAAGAAATTATTCAATTATTTTAGGAAGAGAATGGCAAGCCTTAACAGGTGGATATCTTTCACTTGACGGAACACATCTGTCTATCCCTAGGAACAAAAAGAACATTATAGTCCTAAGGGAAGGAAGAATTTCACCTTACATAGAGAGTGTTTCCTAATCTAACATAAATTATCTTGAAGAAGATTTGGGTGCATACTCTATCTTTGTTGATGAGGGTGACACGATCCTTGAACCAATTGATTTTGATGATGGCATGTGGCACATGCATTTCGATGACTCATGCTCAAACGAAGTTAATGGAGCCAACGCTATTCTATATTCTCCTATAGGTAAAATCCACAATTTCTCTTATAGGTTAGAATTTGCTTGCACAAACAATGTCATCGAGTTTGAAGCCATATTGTTAGGCATAAAAAATGCATATAACCTTGGTTGTGGCCACCTTACAGTCTTTGGTGACTCTGAAATTGTTGTGAACCTTGTACGTAATATTTAGTCACCTAGCAATAAGTTGCTTAAACGCTATGCCCAAGCTATTTGGATGCTTATTTCGAACTTGTTATCATTTAAAATCACTCATGTTAAGTGGGAACTCAATTTAATGGATGATAGGCTAGCTGTGTTCGCAACATCCCCTACCTGAAAATTTTTGCCTCACAGACCTGATTATACATTTCAATCTCTATATCGTCCTCATATACCTAATAACGTGGAATCATGGTAGACATTCCCAAGTGATGAAAGCATTTGCGCTTTCATACAAAATGAACCATTTAGGCCTAATGAAATCATTTCCATTGAAGACGATAAATTTCCTAAAGGCTTGAATCCTATCGAAAGTTCATTTTCGTCAAGTGATGTAAGAAACAAAGAAATACATAAGGAAGAGGAGTCAAAATGGAAAGTGTGTGATACCATTTCCTTGAAACTTGGGACACCCGAATCTCCAAATATTGTTAAACTAGGTGCCCAATGTTTTGACGAAGAAAAAACAAAATTCACAGAACTACTTCATGAATTTCAAGATGTTTTTGCATGGTCATACGAGGATCTTCGTGGTTTTGTTCCTATTCTCATACAACATGCCATTCCTATCAAGGATGGGGTAAAACTAGTTAGGAAAAAACAAAGACCTATTAACCTTGCACTAGAAGCTACTATTACGAAAGAGTTGGAAAAACTTTTGAAAGTTGGTATAATATTTCTAGTTAAATATTCTGAGTGGGTTTCAAATATGGTACCTGTTCGGAAGACTACTTATCAAATCAGATTATGCATCGATTTCGACGCATTGAACAAAGCAAGTTTCAAAGATCATTTTCGTCTCCCTAATATGGAAATGATTTTACAACAAGTTGCAGGGTCACAAATGATGTCCTTACTTGACGACTTTTCTGGCTATAATCAAATCAAGGTAAAAAGGACTGATAGATATAAAACCACATTTACTACATGTTGGGGCAAATTTGATTATGAACATGTTATCTCCTCAAATAAATTGATGGAGATTTTGCTTTTTAGGTGATAGACTGTGGTCCAAAATTTATTTGAAAATTTCTTTAGGTATGTTAGAGAGTCTATTTTCTATAAATAAACTTGGAAAGAAATTTTGATTTGGTTTTGTCAAGAAAAAGAAATAATCTCAGGTTTTGGTGGTTTAGGCGAGCCTGAAAAGCGCTCATTAACCACAGAAAACCTTCATTCTCGGTAGTTAAGGGGGAAAGCAAAAACCCAATTAACCAGAAAAATGAAAAGCCCGTGCTTTTGCACGAGCTAGATGTCAATTGGCGTAATCATGAAGACATAACCGCCAAAATTCCATGGAGGTGGTAAGGTATGCACGATATTATTGCATCTATCTGAAGATTGATACCCTGTTGTCCTTTTTTAACTACATTTGTCATTTTAGAATTAAGGCTCGGAAGAGACACAAAAAATCATGTGTGATTCCCGACTAAGAGAAATGATTAGTCACATAGCCCCTCACTATCTCCAGTCACGAGGACACAGATCCATTATGACCCCGATTAATCTCTGTTTTGATTCCATTAATTATCAATTCAAATCCGAGAGTCATTGTGATCGTCTTGAGCCCGTGATTTCATCAAGCAAACTCATATTCAGAGACCATAATCTCGTTTTTGTGGTGATTGCCAAGTGGAGTTCGAGTTCAACAGATTGTTATCAAGCCAATTGTCATACCAATCAAGCCAAGTCGAGTCATCAGGTAGTTCGAATCCCATACTGTTTTAATTTAATTGTACATCTCACCGAAACTCAAAATTTTCGGCTTGTATTCAGTCAGTCTGTTGTTTAGATTCAGTTAGTGATTGAGCTATGCAATCAAAACTCTGAGTCACCCTGTCTCATTTGTTTTACTCTAAGTCATACTCCCTGTCACCCTAAATCATAGAGTTTTTGTCCCCCTTGCATGAAGATTTTCCTAAGTCATAGGTACAGGTCAACAATTACTAAATGCCGAATGTAGGGCCAGTTCTAAGGGCTGAATTGGATGGAGTTTGGTACCTTGAGGCTCACCCTGAGGTGGCCGATTTCTTCAAGCAAGAAGGAGTCTATGCATACTATGAAAAAATGGCGAATTTCCACCAACAGGTGTCTGAATCCTTTACTATCTCGTATGATGGAAGAGAAAAAACAGTGGGAAAAGAGGAGTTTGTGGTCGATGAGGCAACCATAGCTGAGTTCACTGGTCTCCCTAGAAGAGGGGATTGTTGGTTCAAATCAAATTTTCCTTCAAACATTGAATTTAGATCCTACCTATAGCCTTTGCACAAGGATCTTATATGGAAAAAAGACATACCAATGTCTTATCTGGAACCTAAGTGACAATCTCTCCTGAAGGCAATCTTTGTCTATATCACCTGTGAAGGTAGATACAATAGAGTCATGTTTTATCACTTCAAGTTATTGAATCATTTTACAGGCAGGTCTCCCATCAATTTTCCCTTCTACCTACACAAAGCTCTCACCAAAATGGCTAGAAAAGTCAAAGCAAAGCCTACCAAGGTGGCCAACAGATTGTCACACCAGGGTTTGATTACACTTATTATTAAAGAGTCATTGAAGAAGAAACGAGTAGACTGGAACTACTTCCTATTTTGGAATGAGTTCCAACCCAATTGTCAACAGGATGAAAAGGGGAAGGATTCCATTGCTAAGAAGTCTCTCACACCTAAGAGCAGCCTAAGAAAGAGGAAGGCTATCTCACCACCAAGAGAGCCAACATAATCTTCCTCTGCTAAAAGAAAAAGAACCAAAAGAAAGTTACAGTTTGAGGGTGAGCAGACCAAGGACCTTACTGGAGGAGATAACCCTGTAAACTTACCATACAGTGACTCAGATCCAGAACAGGAATTAGCAGAGACACAAGGTAATGAACAGGTTGAGCAAGTTGCAGAAGATTGTCCCAACTTTCCCTCACCAACTCTTCCAGAGGAACATAGTCAACCATTAGCAAAAGCTTCTTCAAGAAAACCTAAAGCATCTAAGGCACAAAAAATCAATAAACTTCTGAAACAATTCTATGAGATCGAAGTCTTAGAAAGAGTTATTAAAAAGGAAAATATAGACTTGACTAAAAGAAATGCAGAACTTTTCAACATAAACCAAAGTCTCAAGGAAAAACATGATAAAATCAAGGACAGGAACAAGGTGTTGATAAGGGAGAACATGAAGCTGTACAGGCAACTTAGACTTCTGAGGATGAAATTAAAATATTCTCAACCTCCAACACAGGAGCAAACAGGTTTGGAAACTCTAGCCGAGTTAGCTACAACAATGGTAGATATACCACAATCTTCCACACAACAAGTTGAAGTTCGCAGATCTGCACGAAGAAGAGATGCATCATCCAAAAGACCTTGAACACTCAACAAAGCATCAAGGTAATCATTTTTGCAAATTTTGAAGTTTTGACAAAGCTAAGTTTTCAGTGGTTTAGGCGAATAGGATGATTGTTCATTAACCACCGAAAGCAGAGATTTCGGTAGTTAATCCACCCAGAAGTCTTCTATGTTAACGACCGAAACCTGTAACTGGACAGAGGAAGCTAAATTTTGCACAGATCGAGGTTTTTCCAATCCAAATCATTTGAAAACACTCATGATGGATAGATGATGAATTATATATTCAGTTTCAAGATCCATTTTTGGTGCATAAGGATTAAAAAAGGTAGCCAAGTTGGTTTTGGCACCTATTTTGGTGGAAACAAATTGGGATTTTTTGCACATCTCAACAAATTCGAATTTTATCTCTTGGAAGAGTCATCACTCAGCCTTGGAAGGATATTCTGCACTGCACAAGGACTCTACAAGATATGAAGACCATGAAATGTGGTATTGACCTCATTTTGAGGATCATTCCTTATCTTTTGCAAGTTAGTTTTGACTTTCTATTTTAGGCATATCTGATCCATTAATTCAGGATCTAGATACTGTGTTGTAAAGGCTATAAAGCTAAAAACTGAAGATGAACACATGGTTCAATTTTGAGTTCTATATTCTACTGTTTTGTATGAAAGACATTTTCTTTAATATATCAGCCTGCAATCTTCTTTCATTTGTTACTGTCCGACCTTCTTTCATCTTTGTCTATGCCTATGAGTGGAATTAGTTCTTTTGTCTCTGTTTAATGATCCTATGGTAACTATTATCTTACTTTTGATTGTTAAGCAAGAATCATAAGCATCTTTGGCTAGTTTGTTGTCCCATCATATATATGGTTTATGTATGTTTTGGTTAACTGATTAGTTTTCTTATCCATTTGTTATACAAACCTATCTGACAATAGCTCTTGAAGGCCTTGTGTTGCATGAATATAGTTAAGATTTTCTTGAGAATACAATCCAGAGGTTAAGATATTCATCTTGATCCAAACCCACACCTATCATTGAGAAAATAGTTTCCAAAAAGATTAAGTTACCAAGCATCTCTGACTTACAGCCTAGGAGAGTTTCCTAGAGTGATAACAAATTAGCGTCGTTGCTGGGGAGAGGAGATCGAATCTCAGCTTCCTTAGGAGACGATATAGATCTAGCTTTGATGATAGACAAATCCTGGACATCATTTGGGTTGTAATCATCTATCTGGCGACTCCATTGAAACAAAGTGGCTCCAAAAAGAGCTCACACTAGGGTGAACCAAGAAGGCCCATCGGCAGCACCAGTTCCTGACCTTGAGAAGATCATTAGTAAGGGAAAGGCTTTACAAAGACAGGCTTTCGGATCTACAAAGACATCAAATCCAGGTATTCAATCTGACACTTCTTCTTTCATATCTAAAAAGCCTCTAGTTGAATCCCCTGCTGCTGAAACTCATAGTTCTCAGGAAATTGAAATTGTATCTGAAAAATTGAAGGTTGAGGAGCCTTCACTTTCCTCTAATGTTACAGACTCTGTTTTTGAGCATGATATTACATCCAAACTTAAAGAGGTAATTACAGAGTCCCCTCAGCAAAAAGAAACCTCTTCTTCTTCTTCTTTGAATTCCTCACCCACAAAGCCTATAGAGGGTGTTTTCTACACTCATACTAATCTACATGTTCTCGAAGATATTTTACATGATCTGTCCTCTAAGAGAGAAGAAAGCTTAGCCTTATTGCTTGGTCAGTTTTACAAGGCTTCTTGTTTTCCACCCATTTCTGAAAATTTTGATCAAAGTGAAGTAAGACAACCATTTTATTTAAACTCAACCATCCCATCTCAACCTTCATCTCGTAAAAATTCTTCTTTTGTATCAACCCCCAAGATTGCCATGGTTGTCCCTTTAACCAAGATGGAATAGATTTTAGAAAATAGGTATGCTCCACTTGTCTTGCCTAATCCCTTATCTGCCATGCCAACTGGAGATTATCAGAAATATATGCCAAAGTTTACCGGAGTTGGGGATTATACTACTAAAGAACATATAGAAGCTTTTTATGCTTATGCTGAAAATATTAACATTTCAGAAGAAGATGTGTGGACCAGAGTTTTTGTGCAGAGTTTGGATGGCCAAGCCCGAAAATGGTTCAAAGAGCTACCAACAAATTCAGTGACAGGTATTGAGCAACTAGATGAGGTGTTCTTAAAACACTGGGGAGAAAGAAGAGATCTACTATATTACATTTCTAAATTCAGAAACTTAAGAAGAGAAGATGGGGAGTCGGTCTCAGACTTCATCAAAAGATTTAATAAAATGTTTGGCAAGATCCCTGTAGATATCAATCCAAGTGATGCATCAACAAAGATCACATTTTATGCTGCTTTTGATCTATATTTTTGTCTAATCTTTAGAGAAAGAAGATCAACCACACTTTCTTTAATGCAAGATGCTTCTCTCGAAGTCGAATCAAATATTATGGCATCTCAGAAACTTAAAGGAAAGGTTGAGAGAAAGAAGTTTTCTATTGAGCCCCCTTCTTCTTCTAATAGTAAAATGGAAAATATGGCCAAGATGTTGGACAACTTGACATCTGAAATGTCAAAATTGAAGATCCAGAATCAACAACCAACAAGGACAAAAGAGCCAAATGCTTTTGTCCCTAGAAATCCAAATGTTTTCCCTTACAAAAGGAACAATCAACAAGTCTAGATCCTTCAGAGAGACAAGAATGCAGCTGATGATAAGAGAATCAGACCCCCTTTCCAAAATGCAATGCTAGAAGAAGAACAACAGATATCTCATGATGAAGTTGAAGAAGCAGATGACATAAATTGTTTTGGTGACGAAAATGATTCCTCCTTTTTGACACAAGTAGACTATAAAGAAGCCCAGATGGATTAGGAGATTCATGAGGCAAGTATTGAAGAATCTGTCTATCAGACAGATGATCAACAAGGTTATAATTTAAGATCAAAAAATGTTGCTCCCAAACCATTGCCAGCTGCTCCTGTGAAGAAGAAAGAAGTTGATGCCAAGCAACTTGCTGCTCCTATAAAGAAGACCCCTATTTCTGCAAAACAGTAGCAGAAGCAATCTCAACCCCAAGTCAAGGAGCAAGCTATCCTCAGAGCTCCTTCTAATGAGGTAAAAACTTCTGACAAATCATCATACTCTTTCAATTTTGAATCAGAAATTCAGAAAGTAAAAATACCTATGCCATTGACCGAGCTTATGAAGAATGACATTTTCAAGTCAGCCATCCTGAAGTCCCTTGAACCAAAGACCTCTTCATCTGCTGATTTTGTAAATTTACAAGATGACAAGCCAACAGTAACTATAGGGTCTATGATAGAAGATCGAGATGATGCTTGTCCACCTTTCTATATATCCCTAAATGTTCATGATAAGATCCTTCATAACTGCTTGCTTGATTCAAGAGCGTCACATAATCTTATTCCCAAAGCAGTGATGGACGAGCTTGGGCTTGAGGTCACCAAACCATATCATGATCTCTTCTCTTTTGACTCTAGGAATGTCAGATGCCTTGGCCTCATAAAAGACCTTGTTATAAACCTCGCCCAATTGCCAATGAGAAGCATGGTAATGGATGTGGTGGTTGCTGATATCCCACCCAAGTTCAGACTCCTCTTGTCACCTCCATGGAGAAAAAGGTTAGGAGGTACCTTGCAGATGGATATTTCGTATGCTACGATCTTGGTGTTTGGAGGAGAGATAAAAAGACTTTATAGAGAGAATCAACTTGCCTACATCATCAACGATGCAAAAAATTCTATAAATCATCATATTTATGCTGTAGACATAGACTTTGGATCGTGCATTCTTCAAATAGATGATTCTCAATCAGCTCCTTTGCAGCTTGTGAAGTCCACTGAACAACAAATTGATGATAAGGGTGTTCCTGTTTGGACCATGTGATTTGATGGTGCCAGTACCAAAGATTCAGCAAGTGCAGGGGTAGTTTTGATTTCTCCTTTGGAAAAGGCTATGCATTTGTCTTTTAAGCTTGATTTCAAAACTACTAACAATATAACATAGTATCAGGCTTTGATATTGGGCTTAAACACAACCAAGGAGATGGGGATTAAAGGATTAAAGGTGTTCGAAGATGCAGATCTCATCATACAACAAGTAAACAATACTTTCCAAGCAAATCATGTTAGATTGAAAGCCTACAGGGATGAGGTATGGAAAATTAGAGATTCTTTTTCCATTTTTGACATTTCTTATATACCCAGAGATATTGTTGCACCTCCTTCGTCACCTTGGTGAGAAAAAGAAAGGTGCTTGCAAGATCAGTTGGGTTTGCTGAGCAGGACAACTGTAAAGAAAAGAGTTAGGGAAAGAAAATAAAAACTACAATTAAGAATTAAACTAAGAGATGCAATAAAAACTAAATTCATGATCATAGGGACATAGAAACAAAAAGAACCAAAAGACCCATGTCACCAATGTTTGAGGCTGGTATATTAGTGAAAACAAAGCACCAAGAAGAAAGGGGACTATGAGTCCCTTATTCCTCCAAGGGAAGGCTCTTGGACCCTCACTAGCTAGCTCTTCTTACAACAAAGGAAAAATGGAAAATGGTGATGAAAGAACTCTTTACAAATCCACTCAATGTGTGAGGTGGATTGTCCAATGCTATGGTGCCAATATGCTCTTGACAAGGATGGAGTCCTCAAGATAATAGAGGCAGCATAACATTACTTTGAATTCCTTGA
>ML783523.1:1118289-1143374 GCA_009831015.1 Picea engelmannii | reverse complement strand
ACCTTTTTGAATGCTGTGGTATTAATTCAGATCCATGGATGACTTCATCACTGTTTGATGATGCTGAGTTCTTGTAACCATGTGCTGACGAAATTTCAGTGATAACAGATGCCCCCTGATGGATGAGGTTAGGAGCATACGTATAGCCGAAATCCATCAATGTTTCTTATACTGAGAATGTTGTTGTAAGAGAGAGCAATAGTGGGATCATCTAGAGTGATCCGTTTGAGGGAAAAAGGAACTGGTAGGACCTGACCTTCCATGAGGTGTGTAAAAAGAGAAAACTGTGTATAAACGAGGCGGTCATGCCCCATGCTCGTGTCATGTAACTCTGAAGAAAGAGATGACTGAAGTGTTGGTGTAGACAACTGCAACGCCCTCGGGGGTGGTCGTGATACAGGCAGAAGAAAATTCTGCAAATGAACATGCTCTGAATAGTAGGCAGTGATCGCAGTAATAAGTAGCAGCGATTATGCGGGCATTGATGGCCCTGCCAAGTGCAGAGGTCTTCGGCAAATACAAGAAATGACTGCAATAGTCACAAAGTAAGACCCACCGTAACATTAGAAAGTGTTGGCATCGAATGTTAAATGGGTCAACAACAAAAGGGAGCAATAGTGGTTCACCTTGTGCCGTCCGAGATCTCTCATTGAGTGGATAATGAGAATCAAGATACTGTCGCCCTTCTGGAAACTGCGCTGATGTCGACAAAAAGGGGGACGCGACTCCTAGAAGAAAATGGCTCCGTGAAATCTACTGAGGTGTGGAAGTGGCAGAGGTACATGGACGAAGTCAAAATGTGGGAAGACTCAAGACTGCCCTTGGTTGGAGTATGTGTGAGAGAAAAAGTGGCCGCAACCGTTCAACGAGGTCGAGTGTCAGGGGGACGACAAGACCGGGGATAAGTTGTGCCAGAGGTGGGTCAAGGTGAACAAATTTAGAGGGCAGAGGCAAGTGACCTATGGGGTACTCTGAAGATATGAACGATGTTGGAAAGGGTGGATAAAAAGTAGTGCCCCAACCAAGGGTGACATGGGTTGCAGTTGGTCAAAAAAGGAAAGTAGGTCGCCCAAAGGTGACGACAAAAAGGGAATGTAATGACTAGAAATAAAGGCGTTTGTACAATAAGTAATGATTAATTTTGAGGAGAAATGTACAAATACAGAAATGGGTGCCCCAGTGTGATATGGGTGGCCCATTCAGGGCATAATTTGCTTGGAAAGCTGATGAAGGGTGGAGGCCCCATTTGTGAGTTTCTGTATGAGGTAGGTGAAATGAAGGGAGATTTGCAGATGGGCAAACTGATTGTGGATGAAATGGAGGGTTCATGATACTGCGGAGGTGCAGGCAAAAAATATAACCATGAAGAGATAATCTGGGAGTCCATGTGGGAAATCTAGCAAAATGAGGAGAAGGAGTATGTGGTTGATTCGTGACATGATGAAAGACTATCGGGACTCCCATCCCTAAAGGGTTTTGAGAAAAAACATGAGTGTCAAAAGTGCCACGAGGTGCTATGAATGGGACAACTCATGTGAGGAAGAATGCTACCAGGTGACAGTACCAAAGATGCAAATGGAGGTGTGGGTACTGCAGAGCCGGGAAAGGGGATCCTAGAGACAAATATCAGAGGGTGTGACTGGAAATGTAAGTGCGATACAGAGGGAAAGACTACATGCCAGTGTTGAGTATATACCTGAAGGGGTTGTGCCGATGTATGATGACCAAGTACCTGCACACATGAAAACCAAATAACCAAAGTGAACAATATCTGAAGAGAATTGAAGATATGAGCATGTATTTGATAAGCGTAAATATGCGCATGCGTACCTGACCAGGGTATGAAAAAAGGTGCCCTGGGGGCTCAGGATGAAAAGAGGCCCAGGGACTGCTGTGATGTAGATGACGGGATGTTGATCCCGTGGCTGAAGACGGATTGAAAAAAGGACATCGTGGGCTCCTGGAATGGTGAGTGGAAGTTTGGAAAAAAGGCCTATATATAGCTGTAGGGCCCACATTGCCACCTCATTTGGACCTACTGCAATAGTGACTAGACGAGAAGTTTTCAGAGGAGATTTGGAGATTCGGGGAGGACGAGGCATCCGATTGGCGATTAATGAGCTTCAGGTTAGTGGTCTGATCATCTTGCATAGAAATAGGATTTCATTTTTTGGGCAGGGGCTGTACGGAGGGCTGTACAGAGGGTTTTTGGCAATGTGGGCCCCACGTGCACGAGCGATATGGAAGTAGGTGCGCACACATGCGCGCCTGCCCACCGGATAGACGTGCATGGGGGCACTGGTGAGGGAATTAAAGGTGCGCACTATGTGTGCGCCTGTCGGATGTACAATGACGCATTTGTGCGCGGCTGTGGCGGGGACAGGCGCGCACCAGTGCGCACCTGTGTAGGTAATAGGTGTGCCTGTGTAGCTAACAGGTGTGCATTCGTGCGCGCCTGTGGGTTGAAATAGCCGCGCCTTAGAGGCAAAGCTGACGGGTGTAAATTGATCATTGTGATGTTGTTGATGGTCTCGTGGGCTGATATAAGACTCTTTGTTGTGGCTGCAGGTGGACAGTTTGCACGATGCCAGTGGGTTGGCGAGAGCGAGATTGGTCCCAGCTATGATACATTGTGGTGATTGAGGACCCAGGTGTGCGAGCGACTTTGGCAGCCTTTGTGTTGCTAAAGTTCTTTGAGTGCCCGTTGATACAGGCACAAGAGTGGAGTCCTGAGCTCCACTACTTCCTTGTGCGAGGAGAGAAAATCCCCTTCATTGCGGAGGACGATGTGTACTTCTTGACTGGGATCCTATTTCGAGGTGTGCCCCTACCGGCGGAGCCGATGCTACCGAGAGACCTGACCCTAGCGACCGTTGGCCGGAGATACTGTTCGGGTCAGAACTTTATGTCCGGGACGGTTGTGAGTATTGGGTTGATAGATGCCCTGGCGCATCGCTGTATAGCAACGATGATTGTGAGAGTATATGGGTCACTGGCGACCTAGTGGATCAGTGGGGGCCATTTGTTGGTGCTGGGGAGAGTACTGGCTGGTGAGCAGTTCGCTTGGGGATTGACTCTGCATGCCCGAATGATAGGGTAGCTGGACCACTGCTGGTCCACGGACACGGATGAGTTTGCCTTCGGGTCGATCCTGGTGGCGTGGTTTCTGGAGAGGGTGTCGATGTTGCACCCTATGATTTTATTGGGTGCGCCTGGGGTGCGAGAGCCGCGATTGAGGCGGTAGTCGACTGTGTTGCTGCGCCATGGTGGTGGCAAGGGTGGCCACTTCTTCACTACAGAGGCGACACAGGTCTGGCGGCAGATGTTGCAAGTGATACTACGGTACCCCTATGCCGGGGTTGACTTCCAGGATGATCCATACATGGTGCTACCTCCAGGGGAGGTTTTTGACCACCGAGGTATGTTGACTTGATGATGTTGATATGTATGTTTTGTGTTTTTTGAGATAGCAGGCCTTATGTATATGATATAGATACCGATACTATCTGGTGTTTGTTTGCATGTGCAGATGTGGCACCTCATGGGCGTGAGATGGAGTTGCAGAGAGCGCTGGAGAGACCGCCGCAGGGAGAGAGACGTCGGCATGATGATGCTGCAGTGTGACCAACTGAGCCAGAGAGGGCAGCGAGTAGGTGCCAGTTTGATGACCCTGGTGTTGGGCCATCACATGCTCCGTCGACGGCGGCCGGAGCTGATTTTGAGGACATATGCCGTCGTCTGGAGACGGTATTACAGGATGTACCTGATGGCATATGGTCGCGTATCCAAGATGAGATGTTCCTGGAGCAGTGTGTGGGGGTGCCGCCACCATGGCGGGCCATAGTATGATGGATAGCAGTGACTGTTGCGCTAACGACTGGTCGACTGTCGACGGGGCAAGAGGGGCTGGCAGGGGGGGAACCACCACCTCCTGGGGTAGGTGATGGTGGGACGCCACCGCCTGAGGGAGGAGCAGGTGGTGGTGCACTAGAGGCACCGTGAGTGGTGCTCTGATGCTTTTGATGTATATATTTTTTATATATAGGCTAGTGAGCCCATTTTGTACCGAGGTGTTGCATTGGCCTGTAGATACTTGTATTTTTTGTATGTAAACATTTGGATGGCACTGTGGACCTTTATATATACATGTGTATACATTTTTGAGATCTATGTGGTGTTTACATGTTTTTGGTTAATGTTTTGATGATGTCTATTCTATGTATATGCTGTGACAGGTTTGGGTTATATGTTTATGTATGTGTAGCCTGATGTGATATATGCAAGTCTAACACAATATTAGCTAGGGTATCTGTAATTTGATTCAATTGTCTGGGAATATGTGTAAATGTAATGGAATCAAAATGTTGAGATAAAATCCTAACCTGCAGGTATTTGCGAAAGAGGCAAGGATCATGGATGCGGTACACATTGTTGAGCTAAAGTATGACTAGTTGAGAGTCGAGGAAGACGCTAAGGTGACGAATAGGATGATGCTGGGCATCGGCCAGGAGGCCAATGACGACGGTGTATTCAGCTTGGTTGTTGGTTGCTGAGCCCAAACATATGCCGCTCGAATGGAGCATGTCATGTGAGGGGGTGTAGAGAGCCCAAGCGGTCGAAGCAAGATTTTGTGTCCAACAGTTGGCGTCGTCGGCGTAACCGAAGTGGTAGGCTAGTGGAGGAGGCATCTGTCAAGAGAAAAAATGATAGTTTAGACGTGAAGGATGGAGAACAAAGATTAAAAACACTAAAAAAGAAAATAACCTAAAGTAGAATGACTACTTTTAAGGATAAAATTTCTTTAAGTATAACCCGTTGACGGGTTCTTTGAGAGAGATGCCTTTGGGGGAGGCCAAGATGTATGCGCCTTTGGTGAGGCAATGTTGGATAATGTATGGGCCATGCCAGAGTGACTCGAATTTTTTGTGGCCAAAGGTATCATGAGCGATATCGTAAGCCAGGACAAGGTCGCCTTCGCGAAATGAGCGAAGGTTGACATGGCGATCAAAGGTAGCCTTGGATCATTTTTTAGCTACCTCATTGTTCTGTAAGGAAGATCGAAGATCTTCATCCAGAGACTCCAAGTTCAGCAAGTGCTGCTCCATTGGAGCAGTGTCGGGTAATAGCTCAACTGCGGTGCGTAGGGTGGGAATTTCTCACTCGATGGGAAGAGTGGCCTCAACCCCATGGAATAAATGAAATGGTATGAAACCAATAGCTGTTTTCACATCCATTCGATAAGCCCATAGCGCGGAAAATAACATATGATGCTAATTGGTTTTATGTTTATTAACCATGCATTGTAACATGGTCTTGAGGACTTTGTTAACTGCTTCGACCTGTCCGTTAGACTGAGGGTAATATGGTGAGGCAAACTCGTGAGAGAATCCTAACCGAGACGAGAGTTCGACGAAGATCTCATTCTCGAAGTGTTTCCCATGATCGGAAATGAGTTGGAGGGGTACTCCAAAGCGGGATATGATGTGGTTAAAGAAAAAACGCGCTGCAGTGTCAGCCGTGTTGTTGAAAGTGGGCATAGCTTCTGCCCATTTGGTGAAGTAATCAACGACGACAACGATGTATTTTTGACCATTGCTGGAGGGGGGATTACAAGTCATGAAGTCGATGCCCCATTTACAAAAAGGGATGGCAGTAATGACAAGGTGGAGAAGAGCGAGGGGAGCTCGAACTTTGTTGGCGTAGAGATGAAATTGCTCACATCGTTTCATGACATGAATGCAATCATGAAACAAGGTAGGCCAAAAGTAACCGGCTCAGATAATATTTTGAGCAGTGGATATGCCCGAAAGATGGCCCCCACATGCGCCGCTGTGGTAGTCATTTAAGACTCTATCGACCTCGTCAATAGTCAAGCATCGAAGAAGAATGGTGTCGACGCCCCGCCGATATAGGATGTCTCCGATGAGGAGGTAGCGGGGGGGCTGATGGAAAATACGATGACGGTCATCGCGTGAAAGGTGGTTACCGAACTTCTGAGTGTGGAGATAGATGAGGAGGTCGCCGTACCAAGGATCATCTGAAGTGATGTAAAAGATATGTTCGTCGGGAAAGTCGATGTTGACGGGGGCACTAGTGGTGTCAGAGGGGAGGGTCGTGACAAGTTCAGTGAGAACGAGGGCCTTCTTACTCTTAGGTGTTGAGAACTCGAGGTCATACTCCTGAAGGATAATGATCCATCGAGCAAATTTTCCGTTAACTTGTCGACGGCTGAGAAAGTAGTGCATAGGGTTGGAATCTGCAATGACTCTTGTTGTTCGAAGCAGGATGTAGTGGCGCAGTTTCTGGACTGCGAGGACGACTGCTAAAGCGAGTTTCTCTTCGTGTTTATACTTCAAGGGTGGCCCTGAGAGGTTTTTACTAACGTAATAAATGACATATTCACGATTTTCATCACCGAGCTGGACAAGAACGCCTACTACTGACACAACGGATGCTGATACGTAGAGGATATAGTCGCAATTGTAGTCAGGTGCACTAATTAAAGGTGCATTTTAAAGCGCTATTTTAAGATCGTCAAATGACTGTTGGGCGTGGTCGTCCCAGTGAAATTGGATGTCGTGATGTAGTAAGCAAAGAAAACCATGTGCATGTATGGCATAATTTGGGACAAAGCGTCGAAGGAAGTTAACTTTGCCCCGTAGACTCTGAAGTTGTCGTAAATTTCATGGAGGCGGAATTTCGGTGATAGCTTGGACTTTGAGGGGGTCCACGATAATACCGCTTTGGGAAACAATAAAGTCAAGGAGGCACACTGCGGTGATACAGAACATGCACTTGAGAGGATTCAAGCGGATGTTGTATTGACAACACCGTTGAAAGATGATTTGTAAATCATCTAGATGTTGTGTGCGTTGCTTGGATCGAGCTGTAAGGTCATCCAAGTAGGTGAGGATGATATGAGCCAGATCGTGAAAGATGTATGTCATAGCCCGCTAGAAAGTGGTGCTGGCATTCTTTAAGCTGAAAGGCATGACACGGTATGCAAAAGTACCCCACGGGATAGTGAATGTGGTTTTATACTGATCGGCGGGGTGGATTTGAATTTGATTATAACCAGAGAATCCATCCATAAAGGATAAAGCCTCATGGCCGGTCTAGTCATCAATAATTTGATCGATGAAGGGCGTTGGGAAGTTGTCTTTGGGACATGTGTGATTGAGATCGCGAAAATTGGTGCAAACACGGATAATGCCCTGATTTTTGTTAACGGGTACAGGGTTGGAAACCCATGAGGTATAGGCGATGGGGTAAATGAAACCGGCAGCGCATAATTTGTCAATTTTGGCTTTGATGGCTGCATCTTTGGATGGATGTAGAGGTCGTTGTTTTTGGCGGACAAGGGTAATGTCGGGCCAGGTGTTGATGCAATGTTCGACAATAGAGGGATCGAGGCTAGGCATTTCCGTGTATGACCGGGCAAAAATATCCCTATATTCTTGGAAGAGGGCTTTATATGCCGTGATTTCCTAGAGAGTGCAAGCAGCTCCAATGGTGATTTCTTCGACGATGCCATTTTTAATGGAAATGTCAATTTTAATGGTGGGGGAAATGTTGGCCATGTTGCCTTCTTCAAAAGCATCTGGGGCAGGAATGGGGTTGTTGAACCAGTTGATAGGCCCTGATGGGATAAAATCCTTGGTTTTGACCATGTAAACGGGGTGTTGGTTAGGAGGCATGGAGGCTTCCTGTGAAGAGAAGAGTGAGTGATGGTGTAGCGCATCCTAGGGGAGGTCTGGGTGGTTTAACTCTTCGATTATTTCCTCGTCACATTGGAAGTGTCGGGAATACAAGGGGTCATGAGGAGTGATATCGGTGACGGTTTTGGTGTGGTTGCCCCCTGGTGAAGAAGCAAGGGGAATGATGTTAGGAGATGGTGAGGGTTCACTCGACATAAACCATATATTGAAGTACTGAGGGGTACCCGTGGTGGTTGGGTGGGGAGTGTCCATAGGGGTATGAGCCGGAGAGTTGGGGGGGTTGGGGGGTGAATCCTCAGATAAGTCATCTAAGAACCATGGATACGTTGGAAGGGCCTCGAGTTCGGGAGAAATGACATGAAGGGTTTCTAGTGACGAGGTAATTCCAATTATCGTCTCTACGGGCCGTTGAAGTAGGGTCAATTGGCGTTTCCTGTATTCAAGGATCATAGGACACCGGTATGTAAAATGAGCTAATGAATCGCAGAGAGAGCAAGGGTGTCTCATACGTTCATTGACTAAAGTGGTGACATAACGGATGTCTGTGATATTTGTTGAGGAGGATGTAGTAGGACTGGGGTTGTTCTGGAAGTTCTGGCGTACTGCGGCCAATGTCTGTCGAAAGCGTGGTAGTGCCGGGAAATGGTGGGTATAATGGTCGTACTCATAACATATAGCACACGCGTATTTGTTCCTCAACCCTTTACTACTGGAAGGGGGGGTAGTAGTGGCAGGACTAGTTGTAGGGGCTAGTGTTGGGGAAGTGTGATTGAGTGGAATCAGATTCCGTAATTCTGGTAGCGATGGACAATTGTTGGTTTGGTTTCCCTCTTTCTCACATAGCGCGCAAGGTGGTGGGATGTGGGGAGGAAGTGGGGCTGTGGGCTCCTTTTTCTTTCTCTTGCCCCCAGCTGTGGCAGGGGGCTTAGTGAGTGGGGGTGTGGTTGGAGTAAGAATGGGAATCATCATGGAGATTCCTTCTTTTTGGGGTGGGAGGGATGGTCGAGGGACCATCTCTGGTGGGTGAAAATACCAAACTGGGATTGCTAACACCATATTAGGTAGTGTGAGCGTTGCGACTACCTGAAAAGCTTCGATACCTGGTGGAGGGTAAAAGAAGGGAATTTGAGTGATGACTTGGGGAACTGTATCCCAAATTGGAATATGTCCTTGTGAAGACGTGGAATCGTGGATTGGTGGGGTCGACGGGTGTCCAGAAGGTTCTGGAGGGGGGGGGGGTTCTGCGATGAGTGGGAGGTCAGATATGATAGGAGCCTCTGTAGGAGGAAGGGTATCCTCTGTGTGAGCTCCATTAGATGATATGACACATACTTGATTAGCAGGATGAAGGAGTGGTGGTGCTCCATGGTATGTCCCTAACAAGGATGGATATTTAAAAATCCCAGGACCCATCTCGACGAGTGGATATGCGTCGTGGCTTGTGTGGATGAGATGAAAAATGTTATCGATGTTGGCAGATGGGTTAGGCTCATAATGTGAGACTTGGTCAATAGTAACGATCTTTCCATTGTGAGGGAACATCATTGTCTGAAAGACGGAAGATGCCACTGCCTTCATAGCATACATGTAGCTACGACCGAACAGGATATTATAATCGAGAGGGGCATCGATAACTTCGATATTGATGAGGATAGTCTTGCCCTCGAGTTCGATAGGGACATTTTGGAAGAGCCCTTCAGGAGAGGATGGTCATCCATCATAAGCTCGTAAGGTGATGGCAGAGGGAATGAGTTCCGGGGAACCAAGTTTCTGCCATACTGTTTTGGACATAATGCATGTAGATGCACCTTCATCGATGATACACCGATGAACTGTGATGTTTCGTATTTTTACTGGTATTTGGAAAGCGATCAAGGCGGGAAGGCGAGGTTCGTTGTTGTCAAGATCAAAGGTGATGAGTCGGGTATCTGCGGGGTCAACTGCCCCCAAGGCGGAAAGTAATGATTTCTGCTAAGTAGGACAAGTCTGGAGGACCTCTAAGACTGACATGGTAGTTGGGGATTGCGCTAAGTTGTCTACCAAACTATAGTTATGAGCTGCCAGAGCTTGTGGGTTGTGGACATTCCTATGCAATGGGATGTGAGGGATGTGAAGCGGTGGTTTGGCGGAAGGGCGAGGGATCACCAAAGGGGGTCCCATTGGTGCAAGATTTGTCTTTGGAGGGAGGGGAGGAGACTTAGCAGGTGCATGATACCGATGATTTCGTGTTTGCAGAAGGATTTCTTCCTCACTAGTGAGGAGAATTGTGTGATCTGCTGGATTGTTGGGGTTGAGGTATTGCCCCACCTGCGGTGGGGGATGTTGTGTGTATTGTTGGGTGTTTATCACATCTTGATGTGGAATAGGATTTTGCAGCACGGTGGGAGGGGCTTGTAGCACATATTGTTGTGGTGCCTGCTGAGGGGCAGGCGGTGCGAGAGAATGGGGAAGACTACCAGAGTCTTTCAACCATTTGAAATATACGATCTGGGGGAAATGATGAGTGTAATGGCTGAACTCACCACAAAGGGCACAAGGGAAGATGGTTTTAACATTATTGTTATTTCGCCCTTGGAATTTATTATTATTGCCCCCTTGGGGGTTTTGGTTCCCTTGGTTCTGGTTGCCCCCAGTGGGTTGGTGCTGTGGGGGTTGATTCCCGCCTTGACCTGGGTTGTTGTTATTCCTGTTCCATCCTTTCTTCTTGGCATTGTTTGATGGATGGGTTGGATTGGCTGTATTCAACTGTTCAAAACTTTGGTATTGTTGAACAACAGAGGGTTGAACAAAATTCACCCCCGCATGAGGATGTGGGGGAGCCATGGGTTATGGGGGACCAAGAAATGGGAAGTATGGATTCTGTGGTGGTACCGATCCATAAGGTACATAGGAAGGCATAGTGATTTCTCTAGTCCTATAAGCTGAGGTTGAGGGAGTACCACTGGTTGTTGGAATAGGTGGATGTATGGGAGGTGCCGACGGTGGTCCACTGATGGGTGGAGGTATAGCAACAGGGTATGGCTGTTGATAAGGGGGTGGGGGGTAATAAGAAGTGCCCCCGTATGCCAGTGGGTATTGAGGTGTTCCATACATCGGTGGTGGTTGGGGTTGTGGACCGTGATGAGTGGTGGCACCAATTAGTCCATCTGTTGAGTGAGACATCCCAGGTTTGTCTTGGCCAAATGGCACAAGTTTTGGAAGATTAGGAAGTACAGTGTATAAGTAACCTGACTGTGCATAGATGAGGTCATACTGTTGGGCCTTACTGATGGCTTCCTCTTCGGATTAAGGGAAGGTGGAAGCTACATCCTTACCGAGGAGAGAGACAAGTGATCTAAGAAACCAGTCGAGACACTATTGCTTGGTGGTTTTTGCTTTGCACAAACTACGTCGCCTACGCCACTCGTGAATGTGGTCAACGATGTGTGTGGCTGAGGTTTGTTTGAAATTAGAAAGTAGTTCTCGACCATTGTCGTGGCGTATGAGTAATTGGAAGAAGGTTAAGAATGCTTTGTCCAATGACTCAAAAGTTGCGTGGGACCCTGATTTTTCTTCGACATACCATTTAGCAGATGGGCCAGTGAGTGTGCGTTGAAATAATCGCAGTCTAATGGAATCATCCATAATGTTATTGGAGGAGCACCATAGGTGAAAGGTCATGACATGGTTGGCAGGTTCATCGCCTGCCTTTCCTTCAAACTTTGGTATGTCTGAAGGTAGTTTGGTTGGCATTGCAGGCCATGTGGGATCATGCAATATAGGATCATTGGTGAGTTTGCTGAGATCCGATATGTTGAGAGAGGCCAAATATGGCATCTGCAGTGGGGGTGGAGGATTAGCTCTGGCCATGGTGTGTTGTGAACCTGACCCTGGAGGGGGGCTAGGTGGGTTGGTGCTTCCTCCTTGAGAGGAAGTGGGTCCCCCGCTTCCGTGTAAAGGAGAGAAAGTGAATGGATGTCCTTGGGAAGAGGACCCAAGTAATGTAGAACCAAGCAAAGCTGATCCTAAAACAGTAGCACTCATAGGAGTGTGTGAAGGAGGTGCTGATGAGAGGGCACGACCAGACACTCCCCCTAAGATAGGAGGGAGGTTTAGCAAGCGTCGTGAATGACGGGGGTTCTGTGGTTCCCCTATGATGTCAGACTAGTTGTGTGGATGTGTGCAAAGAGTGGTGAGAGTAATGTAGAAACCAGAGCCTTTGTGTTGAATATTTACACAATATATATATCCAAATCAAACTATAATCAAATGTGCATCATACATAATTTTTTTTTGACAAAGAAGCATATATATGGGTAAGTGGGTTTTGTCCGCGTAGGGAATCAAAAGAAAACAAATGCTCGTGTCCTAGAAGACGTAACGTCCTTTCTCTCAAATAACACTGGACCTTCCAATAGTACTCAACATTGGGGTCTGAAGTCACTGGAAGAGAAACTAGTGAAGGATGAAATAATTGGTTATAATGAGGGGTAGAGGGGGCATATCCCGAAAGAGCTGACATATTTCCCAATAGCCACACAAAATCCAATCAAGGTGCAATTGCAGCCCACAATTGCCACCTGGGTAGATGTTCTAAAGTTGGTCACTAGGTACCTCGGTCAAAGTGCGGCATTTAGATTTTCAGCCTAAGAAATGGGTCATGTGCTGGATCCCATCCAAGAGGTGGGTGCCTCAATGGGGGACGCACAGAACAATCGGACCTCGGCCTTCAACCCTTCACGGGTATCTCCCTGCCTTATGGTATTGGAACACTTGACTTGGAGGATTTTCGGTTCCCTATTTGACAACCTCTATGTTTTGACAATGTGAGAACCAGATAACAGGGAGTTATTTGGATGCCTATCCCCGAAATCCTACCTAGACTAAAAAATTTCTTTTGGCACCTCCTATGGAGGAAAACTTAGTAAGTTTTTTAGAAAGATTTTAGATGCGGTTGTTTTGAGAGGTTGGGGGTGCAAACCAACCTCATTGATTTAAAAATGGGAGTGGATAGTTTTGTTAAGAAAAGGGTGGGGTGTTTTCGGAATTCCTTTGGAGGAAACTTACTTTGACCTCCACGTTTCAAGAAGAAGCTATGTGAGTGATAAGTGACTTTTGTATGTGAGTGAAAGTGTGTCAATTTTTAGTGAATTAGATGTCACCTTGCTGCATGTGGACTTCGCTTGGTCCTTACAAGTGTTTGATTACCTAATTAACTAAGTGCATTTGGTACAACCGTGCGTAATTCAAAAGTCCCTAGGAAGCTAGCATGTGGACATGTGGGTTCGTTACTATCCCTTTAACTCCCTATTGTGATGTAATATAAGAAAAGCTTTGAAACTATCCTAGATTGATCATGTGGGCATGTATGGGCCCATTACAAAACCTTTAAACTTCCCTAGTGTTTTGATCTAAGAAAGCAAAAATTCAAACACTATCCTATCTTTGTAGCAGGTGGGCATGTATGGGCCCGTTACAATATTAAGATGTGTTTGAAAAAGAAAACTAAGAGGAGTCCCAAGAAGGGTTGTTGTCCTCTCCTAAAGGTTTTAATGTTTGTTTAAGGGAGATGAAATTGTTTCACAATCTTTTTCTGATTCTCAAGATCGCTTGGAGGCACGAGAGAAGAGCATACTAAGCAATTGTTATTCAACTTCTAGTCCCAATGTAAGTTAAATGTGATTAAAAATGATTTCCAACTTATCTTTGTGAGTCAAAACAAGCCATCCATGTGACAAAAAGCAAAGAAGGGAAATTTATTTTATCCTCCTAAGTGCCTATGTGTTTTTTGACTAACCCCTTTATATGATGAGGGGACTAAGTGTGGTTCAGCTTTAAAACATGCTTGAAATCATTTTTAAGAAGACAAATGGCCTTCCCCACATCTCAAAAACTTTACAATATGAAATTTTGCACAGATGCGTGGATCCCAGTGAAGACAGAGGTGCGAAGAGCGCATGCACGTGAGCAGAGACAAGTCAACAGGCGCACCTGTGTAAAACAGAGTTGTGAATCAGGCGCATGGGTGCACGATGCACGTCTATGGGCCTAAAAACTCGCGCATATGTGGCACACGACCGAGAATTAAAAATCCGAATGGATTTCTCTCAATTCAACTTGGAATTGGTTGGTTGGCAGGTCGGCTTAGGCCGGTTAGTGCACTTGCAAGTTAATCAAACTAAAAGAAGAGCAAGAAAAACCCAAATGAGGTAGGAAATTGATACCTTTCCCCAGCGGAGTCGCCAATCTATAGTGCCTCTTTCGTCACCTTGGTGATAAAAACAAAGGTGCTTGCAAGCTCAGTTGGGTCTGCTGAGCAGGACAGTTGTAAAGAAAAGAGTTAGGGAAAGAAAATAAAAACTACAATTAAGAATTAAACTAAGAGATGCAATAAAAACTAAATTCATGATCATAGGGACATAAAAACAAAAAGAACCAAAAGACCCATGTCACCAATGTTTGAGGCTGATCTATTAGTGAAAACAATGCACCAAGAAGAAAGGGGACTATGAGTCCCTTCTTCCTCCAAGGGAAGGCTCTTGGACCCTCACTAGCTAGCTCTTCTTACAACAAAGAAAAAATGGAAAATGGTGATGAAAGAACTCTTTACAAATCCACTCAATGTGTGAGGTGGATTGTCCAATGCTATGGTGCCAATATGCTCTTGACAAGGATGGAGTCCTCAAGATAATAGAGGTAGCATAAAATTTCTTTGAATTCCTTGAGAAAATGAGGTGCATCCATGTCTTTTTATAGCATTCATTTGGGTTATTGTTTAACTGCTTTGTAGTGTGAAAAGAGGCCAATTAGGGCATCCTTAGGTCTTTGAACAACCCACCAGTCGGATCCAGTCCAGATTTGAGGGTCAAATTAGCTTGGGAGCTGAACCATAAGTGGGTGGGAGGCTGACCACTCTCATAAATGCGCCGTTTAGGAAGTGCACGACTTTTTGCGCTAACAATCGCACATCGTGCGCTTGTGCGCGAATTCTGCGTTCCTGTTCCGCGCATGCACGCGCACGCGCCCAATGTCTGCATAACGCTCTTCAATTTTTCACTACTTTGTATAGTTTTTTGACCTTTTTGAATGCTGTGGTATTAATTCAGGTCCATGGATGACTTCATCACTGTTTGACAATGCTGAGTTCTTGTAACCATGTGCTGATGAAATTTCAGTGATAACAGATATGAATCATCTTGCGAATTCCCTTGCTATTTCATCCAGTATGTTTATTCCTCCCATGCCTCCCAGGCTCAATTATGAAATCCAAGTCAAATACAGACCATCTTTGCTCGAAAATATTAAATACTGGAAAGTTTTTGAAGATGATGATGAACTTAATATATTTCTCTAGGTGGTAGATGAATTTTCTGATATGCATGTCGACCAGCAAAATCTAAATGTAGAGGAATCCCATAAGCCTAAGATAAAACAAAAATTGGGTCAGCATGATATTGTTCAACTACCTAACAATTATATACCTCGGGGTTTGGTACCTCTTGAAAAGCTATTTGATCATAACGATGTCCCCTACAAGCTCGATAAGAAGGAGAAATAGCCTGTTGTTCATGAGCATAACATAGGAAGCGAAAGCCAGCCTAGTTTCATAAAATTGTCCTATGAGTTGACTGCTGATCAGAGGTCCAAATATTGCAACATTTTGAAAGAATTTGCTGATGTTTTCGCTTGGAAATATAGTGATCTGAAAACTTATGACCCTGAGATCATTCAACATAAGATCCCACTTGAAAAAGACACCATCCCTTTCAAACAAAATCTCAGACCTATTAGTCCTCTTTTTTTGCCTGTAATTGAAAGAGAAATCAAAAAGCTTCTTGATGCTAAGATCATAATCCCTTTAAGATACTCTAAATGGATTGCAAATCTAGTAATAGTGAGAAAGAAAAATGGTGAGGTCAAGTTATGTGTGGACTTTAGAAACCTAAACAGATGCTCTAAGAAAGATAACTATCCCCTACCTAAGATGGAACATTTGCTGCAAAGAATTTCAGGGGCTACCGTTATGTCTTTCCTGGATGGTTTTTCTGGCTATAACCAGATTTTTGTCCATCCCGATGACCAAGAGAAGATTGCTTTTACTACCTCTTGGGGTACCTTCATGTACGCTAAGATTCCATTCGGATTAATGAATGTTGGGGCCATGTTTCAAAGGGCCATGGACATAGCTTTCATGGGTGAGAAGGACAAGTTTGTCCTCATCTATCTTGATGACATCATAGTTTATTCCAGTAGTCATGAAGAGCATCTAAAGCATTTAAAAGGAGTTTTTCTGAAGTGCAGGCAGTTCGGAATTTCATTGAATCCCAAAAAGTCCCATTTTGCTCTCAGTAAAGGCAAGCTCTTAGGCCACATTGTCTCAGTAGAAGGTGTGAAAATTGATCCAGCTTGGGTGGAAGCAATTCAGAGGCTGTCCTTACCAAGGTCAAAAAAGGATATTCAATCGCTACTCGGTAAGATAAATTTTGTTAGAAGATTTGTTCCAAATTTTGTTGAGCTAGTAAAACACATAACATGTATGTTGAAAAAGGGGTCTGAGATAAAATGGACAGACAAAGCAAGGAATTCATTTCAGGATATCAAACAGGCTATCATAGAATCCTCGACTCTGATTAGTCCGGATTACAGCAAGAGTTTCTACATTTTTTCCTTCGCTTCTTATGACACAATGGCAACAATCTTGTTACAGAAAGATGATGACAGTATGGATCATCCAGTTGCCTTCTTCAGCAAAACACTCAGAGATGTTGAACTAAGGTATGATCCTATTGAAAAACAAGCCTATGCTCTCATAAAATCTTTAAAATCTTTTAGAATTTATATCCTCCGTTCAAAAGTCATTGCATATGTTCCTTCACCCTCCGTGAAAGATGTTTTGACCCAGCCTGATATTGATGGAAAGAGGGCTAAATGGATTGCAAAGTTGATCGAGTTTGACATTGAAGTGAAGCCCACCAAATTGGTAAAAGGCCAAGGCCTTGCTAAGCTTTTAATGGAGGAAAACCATGAGCTGTTGGACATAAATTTCATAGGGGAAAATTCAACGAATTTGCAGACGAAGGTGGCAACAGAAGGACAACATAACAATCAACAGGTGGCAGAGCATTTGTCTTCTTGTGAATGGTACTAAAGTATTATACATTTTTTACAAAAGCTAGAGGTTCCTCCTAAACTCAACATGACTCAAGCCCGAGCTCTTAAGCTCAGAGCCATCAAATTTTGCATTTACAATAATCTATTATATTGGAAAGATCCTGCTGGTTTACTACTCAGATGTTTAGACAAAGAAGAGTCAGTGGAAGTTATACATCAGTTTTATTCAATTGTTTGTGGAGGTCATCATTACTGGAAGACCACAATTCATAAAATTCTAAGGGCTGGGTACCATTGGCCTTTTCTTTTCTCAGACGTGTGTGCCTTCGTCAAAGATTGTGATAAATGTCAAATATTCACAGGAAAACAACAGCTAAAATCTCTGCCCCTAAGACCTATAATAGTGAATGGCCCTTTTCAGCAGTGGGGTTTAGATTTTATAGGCGAGATAAATCCTTCGTCTAGTGGTCAACATAAGTGGATCTTAGTAGCCACAGATTATTTTACAAAATGGATAGAGGCAGTTCCCACCAGGAATACCACTCACCAGGTTGTCATGAAATTTATTTATGAAAACATCTTGAGCAGATTCGGTTGCCCCAAAAGGATGGTAACAGATAATGCAACAGATTTCAAAGACGATGCATTGGTTGACATGTGTGAATCAATGGGCATTCAGTTGGTACATTCAACTCCCTACTACCCTCAAGGTAATGGCCTAGCCGAATCATCCAATAGGAGCTTAATCAGAATCATCAGAAAGCTGTTAGAGGAGAACAAAAAGATTTGGGATTCTAAACTAAAATTTTCTCTATGGGAAGACATAGTAACTATCAAAAAGTCCATAAGAACTTCTCCATTCAAATTGGTATATGGGACTGATGCCATTTTTCTTGTTCAGTTAATTTTACCAGTGGCTAGATTTTTTCAAGAAGAGCAAACTAATTCAGATGATATGGTAAGAATAATGCTTGATTTGGTGGAACTGCAACAGGACCACAAACAATTAGTGGACAGATCAGAGGCTCATCAAAAGAGGATCAAAGATACTTTTGACAAAAAGGCAAAGGTGGATAATTTTCAAGTTGGTGATTGGGTTCTGAAATGGGACGCTCTCAAACAGGATAAAGGCAAACATAACAAGTTCGATTCTTTGTGGACCGGCCCTTTCATGATAACTCAAGTACAACACAACAACACATTCATTCTGAAAAGTCTGGGAGGTGAAGAAATGTTCAGTGGCCCAGTCAATGGGCGATTTCTGAAACTCTATTTTGTCTAAGGCTATGAAGCCTTGTCATTGTAATTTTATTTTCAATCTTTATTTTTACAGAATAACTCCATGCCCAATGGAAACACTAGCAGATAGTTTTAAGTTTTCTTTTTTCAGGAAAGGCATCGGTTCTATGGTTCTTGAAACCTCACAGGGAGGTGTTCATCCCCAATAGAAGCCAGTGTTATCTCCTCAAATAAATTAATCGAGATTTTTCTTTTTAGGTGATAGACTGTGGTCCAAAATTTATTTGAAAATTTCTTTAGGTATGTTAGAGAGTCTATTTTCTGTAAATAAACTTGGAAAGAACTTTTGATTTGGTTTTGTCAAGAAAAATAAAGAATCTCGGGTTTCAGTGGTTTAGGCGTGCCTGAAAAGCGCTCATTAACCACCAAAAACCTTCGTTCTCGGTAGTTAAGGGGGAAAGCAAAAACCCAGTTAACCACCGAAAATATTTCCACGGGAAAAATGAAAAGCACGTGCTTTCGCACGAGCTAGTTGTCAATTGGTAAGCCTGTGCTTTCGCACGAGATAGTTGTCAATTGGTGTAATCATGAAGACATAACCGCTGAAAGTCCATGGAGGTGGTAAGGTATGCACGATATTATTGCATCTATCTAAAGATTGATACCCTATTGTCCTTTTTTAACTACATTTGTCATTTCAGAATTAAGGCTCGACAGAGACACAAAAACTCATGTGTGATTCCCGACTAACAGAAATGATTAGTTGCATAGCCCCTCACTATCTCCAGTCACGAGGACACAGATCCATTATGACCCCGATTAATCTCTGTTTTGATTCCATTAACTATCAATTTGAATCCGAGAGTCATTGTGACAGTCTTGATCTCGTGATTTCATCAAGCAAATGCATATTCAGAGACCATGATCCCGTTTTTGTGGTGATTTTCGAGTGGAGTTCGAGTTCAACAGATCGTTATCAAGCCAATTGTCATACCAATCAAGCCAATTCAAGTCATCAGGTAGTTCGAATCCCATACTGTTTCAATTTAATTGTACATCTCACAGAATCTTCCTCTGCTAAAAGAAAAAGAACCAAAAGAAAGTTATAGTTTGAGGGTGAGCAGACCAAGGACCTTGCTGGAGGAGATAACCCTTTAAACTTACCATACAGTGACTCAGATCTAGAACAGGAGTTAGCAGAGACACAAGGTGATGAACAGGCTGAGCAAGATGCAGAAGATTGTCCCAACTTGCCCTCACCAACTCCTCCAGAGGAACACAGTCAACCATTAGCAAAAGCTTCTTCAAGCAAACTTAAAGCATCCCAGGCTCAAAAAATCAATAAAATCCTTAAACAAGTCTATGAGATGGAAGTATTAGAAAGAGTTATTAAAAAGTCAAATACAGACTTGACTGAAAGAAATGCAGAACTTTTCAACATAAACCAAAGTCTCAAGGAAAAGCATGATAAAATCAAGGACAGGAACAAGGTGCTGATAAGGGAGAACATGAAGTTGTACAGGCAGCTTAGACTTCTGAGGCTGAAATTAAAAGATTCTCAACCTCCAACACAGGAGCAAACGGGTTTGGAAACTCTAGCCGAGTTAGCTACAACAATGGTAGATATACCACAGTCTTCCACACAACAAGTTGAAGTTCGCAGATCTGCACGAAGAAGAGCTGCATCATCCAAAAGACCTTGAACATTCAACAAAGCATCAAGGTAATCATTTTTGCAAATTTTGAAGTTTTGACAAAGCTAAGTTTTCGGTGGTTTAGGCGAACAGGACGACTGTTCATTAACCAACGAAAGCAGAGCTTTCGGTAGTTAATCCACCTAGAAGTCTTCTATGTTAACCACCAAAACCTATAACTGGACATAAGAAGCTAAATTTTGCACAGATCGAGGTTTTTCCGATCCAAATCATTTGAAAACACTCATGATGGATAGATGATGAATTATATATTCAGTTTCAAGATTCATTTTTGGTGCATAAGGATTAGAAAATGTAGCCAAGTTGGTTTTGGCACCTATTTTGGTGGAAACAAATTGGGATTTTTTGCACATCTCAGCAAATTCGAATTGTATCTCTTGGAAGAGTCATCACTCAACCTTGGAAGGCTATTCTGCACTGCACAAGGACTCTACAAGATATGAAGACCATGAAATGTGGGATTGACCTCATTTTGAGGATCATTCCTTATCTTTTGCAAGTTAGTTTTGAATTTCTATTTTAGGCATATCCGATCCATTAATTCAGGATCTAGATACTGTGTTGTAAAGGCTATAAAGCTAAAAAATGAAGATGAACACAGGGTTCGATTTTGAGTTCTATATTCTACTGTTTTGTATGAAAGACATTTTCTTTAATATATTAGCCTGCAAGCTTCTTTCATTTGTTACTGTCAGACCTTCTTTCATCTTTGTCTATGCCTATGAGTGGAATTAGTTATTTTGTCTCTGTTTAATGATCCTATGGTAACTGTCATCTTACTTTTGATTGTTAAGCAAGAATCATAAGCATCTTTGGCTAGTTTGTTGACCCATCATATATATGGTTTATGTATGTTTTGGTTAACTGATTAGTTTTCTTATCCATTTGTTATACAAACCTATCTGACAATAGCTCTTGAAGGCCTTGTGTTGCATGAATATAGTTAATATTGTCTTGAGAATACAATCTAGAGGTTAAGATATTCATCTTAATCCAAACCCACACCTACCATTGAGAAAATAGTTTCTAAAAAGATTAAGTTACCAGGCATCTCTGACTTACAGCCTAGGAGATTTTCTTGGAGTGATAACATAACGTATGCCTTTTGGCTTTTCTAATGGAGGTTCCACCTTTCAAAGAGCTACGTAGATATCTTTTGACGATCTGATCGGTAAAATTATCCAAGTTTATCTCAACGATTTGACTATCTATTCAAAGAACCGGTTGGATCATTTTGTTTATCTTAGAAAAGTTCTCATGCGTTGTAGAAATTTTGGCATTTCTTTAAATCCTTCCAAGTCTATTTTTGGTGTCACTAAGGGAAAGCTCCTCGGTCATATTGTTTATGATTCAGAAACAAGCATTTACCCCAAAAGAATTACTGCAATTCTAAACCTTCATGCCCCCACCTCAAAGAAAGAAGTCCAAGCTTTCATGGGCATTATCAATTTTATCCGTAGGTTTGTTCTTGATTTCGCTGTCATGGTTAAACAAATTCATAATCTTTTGAAGCAATATCATTCTTTTTCTTGGATAGGTGATGTTGAAAATTCTTTGCTTAGGATTAATAAAGAAGTCAGTTTCACACCGATTTTGGTGAAACTGGATTTCGAGAAATATTTTATCATATATACCAATGCCATCGAGGAAGCAATTTCTGATATCCTCCTACAAAATGATGACCAGAACAACGAAAAACCTATAGCATACATGAGCCAGAGTTTATCAGATGATGAAATCAAATACTCTTATATTGAAAAACATGTTTTTTCTCTTATTAAGGATATAGACAAATTCTGCCACTTTATTTTAGGCAAACATAGGTAGGTAAGAGTCCCTTTTCCTGCTGTCAAGTTTCTTCTCTCACAAACTAATCTTTCAGGAAAACTTGCACATCGTCTTGCCAAAATTCAGGATCATGATTTAACCATCATTACTTCAAAAATGATCAAGGGACGAGACTTATCCCTTCACTTAGCTCAACACCCTGGACCAAGGGAAGAGCTAGATGATCAGGATAATCCTCTTTCAACTCTATTCTATATTGAGAATCAAAGCATTTCTATAGATGAACATCCTTGGTACATAAATCTGGTGTATTACTTACAACATAAAAAACGCCCAGACAACTTGGATTCTCACTAGAGAAGAAGACTTCACCTCGAATCTTCCAGGAATATAATTTTGGGAGACTTCTTGTTTAAAAGGTTTGTTGATGGTTTATTACTTCGATGTGTGGATGATGAAGAAGCACATAAATTGCTACAAGAAATTCATGGATCATCGGGTTCTGTCATTCACATTGGTGGCCATTTTTCCACTAAAGTTGTTGCCTTTAAAATCATAAGAAATGGTTACTATTGGCCTTCAATATTTAAATATTCCTATAAATTCACAAGATCTTGTGATAAATGGCAAAAAATTGTTGGGAAAAAACGTCTTTATGCCATGCCTCTACAACCTGTCCTCCCAGATTTTCCTTTTTCTAAATGGGTTTTCTTAAGCCGAATCGACCTGCACAAACATTTCAGGTTCTTCCTTTCTTCCATCGATCCAATCAAACAGGGGGGAAAAGCGGCAGGTGAATTCAAACCCTCCCTATTCAAATTCCATTCCATTACCTAGAATTTATTTGTCCTATCAATCCTCCATCTTCTGTAGGGCATATTTTTATTATGAAAACCACATACTACTTTGCTAAGTGGACCAAGGCTGTCCCTCTGAATCACGCACATGATGAGAAAGTAATTTCTTTCCTAGAAACTAATATCTTTTCCATATTTGGAATTCCACTAGAGATCATTACAGATAATGGCGCAACCCTCATTTCTACAAGTTTAACTCAATTTATGGTTAAATTAGTGGTGAAAAATTTCACTTCATCATCCTATTACCCCCAAGGAAATGGGCAAGCTGAGTCCACTAACAAGAACTTGGTTAGGATCATCAAGAGGACCATAGAGTATAAACCTCGCTAGTGGCACACACTTCTCACTTACGCTCTCTAGGAAGATCTCACTACCACCAAGGAAAGCATAGGATGTACTCCCTTCCAACTCACATATGGACAAGAGGCTATTTTTCCTACTGAGTTGGAGCTTTCCTCTTTACGACAGATGTTACAAATTGAAGAATTAAATTCTTCCAATGTTCCCCAAAGGATAAATGAACTTTTAGCCCTTGAAGAACAAAGGAATTTTGACTTAGAGAACATAAAGAGAAGGCAACAATCTGTGAAAAAGTATTTTAACAGACGAGCAAAAGATCCTGAATTCAAGATCGACGAAAAATTCCTACTATGGGACTCAAGTCATGCTGAGAGAGGAAGACACTCAAAGTTCCAGAAACTATGGTGTTGACGCTTAAAAACACAACGATGAATACTATGCTCGCAAATGATTGCCATGCTTTATTATTTAACTATATTAATAATAAACTAGTAGGTGGGACCCCCTTGTAGACTTATGACACTATGGTGAATAAGAAACGCTTCTATTTTGTTTGCTTATGTGAGGGTACCAAAACAGTCTTCTACAATTCATTTGTTTCAAATCATGATGTAAAAATGTCGTGGTAACATGTGATGGTTGGATATTAAAACACGACACTAAATGGATTTGATGATCTCTAACAGTATATGTTAAGACCGCCCTATGGATGAAATAATTATTATCGGTTTTGGTTTTGATATTGCATTAAACATGGCATTAGATGGTTTAAGTGATCTTGATAAAGGATAACAATGGAGCTCTTTTGAATAAAAGAACTATACTTGAGTTCTAATATTATATTATCATGACAAAGAATGGGTGCTCTAGACCCTTGCTACTATGGTTATGTGCCTTGTTCAAATTTCATATATGGTTGCACATTGGGTTATGTTCCTAGCTCATTGTTATTTAAAGAAGTTGTTGATCCAGGATCTTTTCATCAGGTGACTTATTAAAGAATTGCATAAAATGTGCATAAACAAAAATACACCATAAAGACGGAAAAGCTCAAAATGAAAGAGACATAATCATGCAATATGAACACAAAGAACTTGATAACGGAGTTCGTCCCTGGTGGACTACGTCTCCGGGTCATGCTCTCAAATGGGTAGGTATTTTTATTAAATCCACAAAAGTATTGGGCAAAATACATAAATATACCTCATTCTGGAGTTAAGCCATAGAAGCTTTGCTCAGATCAGAAAACCAACACCACCACTACGTTCATGGCGTCATTTTACCTAAAAATGACTGTCTCCACGCCTCAATCCGAGTCAGACACTTTCGGGCCCCCAAGACACCCCTGCCTCGGTTTTTGTGCCACTGCTCCTGCAATTAATGACTGAAAGATCTCAAAATCCATGTCAAAATCTTGAAAAATGCACCCAAATCCTTACTGTACATATGCACTTAGCCTACCCCTTCTCCGTGCTCTCTTGTGTCCTTTCATGGACTGCGCGAAACCCCCTTATATACAAATTCTGGGCGGTTACATCATAACTCAAGTGGTTGGCAAGTTGGTTAGATCAACTAAATTAAGGCGTAGGCTGCTGGGAGGTTTCAGAGTTGAATCCCATAGACTCCCTATTTTACACATGTGTTACAACAAATTTTTGGCGCGCTTGCTAAAATTGGCGAAGGTTACAAACTGGCGGAGAAAATGGTGGAAAGGCTAAATTTAGTGGCGAATATGCTATATTTGGCGGTTGGTTGGGTTAAGCCCCCAAAGTGGTGGAATAATATGGTCATGTGGGATAAAACACGTGATCAGGGGCTGGGCTGAAGGCCTAGCCCCTGTCATTGGTGCCTAAGTCTAAAGTTTTACATTTAAATAACATTTAAACCATATTACAAACAAGAAACAATGTATGGTGTAGTGGTTAGCACGTGTGTGTAGGGCCTTTGGGTTGTTTGGAGGTTATGATTTTGACTCTTGGGGAGTTGAATAAACTTTTTCATTTTCCAGCCATTGGAGGGGTGCCACGTGGCACCATATAATTGATCCACCAAAACTGCCACTTGTCACAATATAATTTGCCAATGAAGTTGACATGTGTCATCACCGAACATGCCCTTGTGTATGCCCATGTGTCTGCCACATGTCACCCTTGTAGTGGTGCCACATGTCACTTTGAATTTTGCCTATTTGACCAAGTTTGACTGAACTTTGACCGCTTATTAATTTTGATCCGTAACTCCGTTTGACGAGCCGTTTGTGATGTTAGAAATCTTGCGATGCGCTCTTCGTGATTATGCCATTTTCACTGAGTTTTAGGAACTTTGATTTTTTTCCCTTTTGCTATCTGCTGGAGCCATTCTGAGCGTTCTGATTT
>ML783523.1:1098614-1118239 GCA_009831015.1 Picea engelmannii | reverse complement strand
TTTTGGATCACGCCTTCCCACTGAGAGCTTTTTGGACCACCAAAAGCTTTCATCAATCAATTGGTAAGTGAGGGAAGAGTTCCCTCACCTTATTTTTCTCAATCCACTTTGCCTTGCTTGGATGTGTGCCCTTTAAGCCTACTTGAAGATAATCAACATCACCTTTGCGTGAAGTCCTCATCCTTCTGTCCAAGATGATATCTTCCTTTAACTCATCCAAGTAATCAGGTGCAAACTCATCAACTAATGGTATTGTAACTTCCTCATCATGATCCATGATCATGGGAGGTTCAAAAAGTTTCAAGTTCTCTACGTTCACAACTGAGTATATATGCATATAAGGTGGAATATCTAAACAAAAATCATTAGTGTCACTTTTCTCCAAAATAGTGAAGGGTCCATATCGGATGGGCTTGAGTTTCTTGCCTTCACCCTTCAATCGTTCCTTGCTGATATGAAGCCATACCCAGTCTCTAACCTGGAATTGATGATCAACCCTGTGCTTGTCATGTCGAGCTCTATACTATGCTTGAATCTTCTCCAACTGTTCCCTGACTGCCTGGTGTATCTGTTGAATCCTATGGATGAACTTGCGGTCTCTGTCCTCTGTGCGTTCTTCATTCACATCGACATCTCTCCCATACATCAAGTCCATTGGAACCTTTGGTAGGTACCCATAACACGTCTCAAAAGGTGAACTCTGAGTGGATGAATGTAAAGCTCGATTATAAGCATGTTGTACATAAGGTATTTGTTCATCCCATAACTCAGGATGCTTGTTGCAGTAGCCTCGAAGCAAAAGTACCACTATTCTATTTACCACCTCTGTTTGTTCGTCGGTCTGTGGATGAAAAGAAATGCTCCTCTTTAATTTGGTGTCCATCATCCTCCACAAGCAAGTCCAAAAATCCCCAAGGAATCGAGTATCTCGATTTGAGACAATGGACGTGGGTAATCCAAAGTGAACCCAAACATGTTGAAAAAAGAAATTAGCAGTCTGCTCAGCAATGATCTGCTTTTTACATGGCATCAAGATACACATCTTGYTGAACCTATCCACTACGACATACAAATAATCATGACCCCCTCTGGTCATTGGTAAACCCCCTACAAAATCCATGGAAATGCTTTCCCATGGATGGGATGGAACAGGAAGTGGTGAGTATAGGCCCAATTTTCTATTAGTGGGCTTAAAAGTAGAACACATCACACACCCCTTTACATATTTACTTACAATTGATTTCATTTGAGGCCAATAACAAAACCTTTGCAAATGAGCCATAGTTTTTCTTACCCCAAAATGCCCCAATACAAGAGAAGTATGAGCTTCTCGTATTACATGGACTCGTTCACTTGTAGGAATACATAGCTTCCCAAGATGATAGAGTTACTTTCCCTGTAGACAATAGTTCTCTACATGTGCACCATGGGTTAGCTTCTCATATACTTCTTTAAAATCTTCATCGATGGCATATTGTTCTACATAGCTATCATGAGATAAAGAAGTATTCTTCAAAATAATAGAAGCAACAATAGGAGGTCTAGAAAGCATATCGGATACCTTGTTACTTGTGCCCTTCTTGTACTTGATTACCAAATGAAATTGTTGTAGAAAACCCATCCATCTGTAGTGTCGATATTGTTGCAATTTGGTTTGTGCTTGAAGATACTGTAAGGGCTGGTGATCTATATGTATGATGGTTTCCTTCCCTAATAAGTAATGCTTCCATTTCTTTACGCTTTGAACTAATGCATACAACTCTTTATCACATGTAGGATAGTTAACAACAGCTTGGTTAAAAGTCTCAGAGTGGTAACATATAGGCTTACGATATTGCATCAATACTGCACCCATGGTGTATCCACTGGCATCTATCTCGATCTCAAACAACTGTTGAAGATTCGATAGTGCTAATACTAGTGCGGTACTGATCTTTTCCTTCAAAATTTTGAAAGCTTTTTGTTGCTTTCCTTCCCACTGAAAATTGTTTTTCACATTGGTTAAGGCATGCAAAGGGGTTGCGATAAAAGAGAAGTTGGGAATGAATCTTCTCCAATACTGGACTGCACCCAAAAAGCTTCGAATCTCGGTTACACTCTTTGGCTTAGGCCATTTCACAATCACTTCAATTTTGGAAGGATCAATCTTCAATTTTCCTCCTCCCACGATGTGACCCAAGTATACAAGTGCAGTCTTGCCAAATTCACATTTAGACATTTTCACATACAACCTTTCCCTCTGCAAAGTATCCAATACTTGCTTTACATGCCTGACATGTTCATCCCAAGTCCCGCTGAAAACAAGAATGTCGTCTAAATATACAATCACAAAGTCATCCAGGAAAGGCCTAAAACATCATTCATCACACGCATGAAAGTTTCCAGAGCATTACAAAGCCCAAACAACATAACTAGCCACTCAAACAATCCTTGTTTGGTTTTAAAGGTAGTCTTCCATGCATCATGTTATGCAACCCTGATTTGATGATATCCACTGCGCAAATCCAACTTAGTGAAATAAACAACATTATTTAACTGATCAAGTAAATCATCTATGCGAGGAAGAGGGTATCAATTTTTTACCGTTATTTTATTTAAGGCTCGGTAATCGACACACATTCGCCATGTGACATCTTTCTTTGGCACCATCATGATCGGAGAACCACAAGGAGATGAACTGGGCCTGATGACCCCTTGATCCAATAAGCCCTGTACCTGCTTCTTGATCTCTGTCATCTCCACAACTGACATCTTATACATGCCCACATTAGGCAAAGGAGAATCCTGCTGCAGATGTATCTCATGTTGGATTTCCCTCTTAGGAGGTAATCCATCTGGTTTCTGAAAAATATCATCAAACTTAGAAAAAATATTAGTTAATTCATTTTTATGAGATGGATCATAGCCTTGGAAAGCATCGGATGTCCCGACATCTTTCTCTTTGACGACCATGAGTACATATGTATTATTAGTGGTTATGAGTCTTTTCATTTGTCCTGCACTAACAAGCGTCGTATTCACCCTCATGTTGTGAGCTCTAACAATATATTCCACTCCCCCTTTAGTAAGGTGGTATTTGTTCTCATGACGAAATAAGATTGCTTTTCTATCATAAAGATAAGGACTTCCCAACACTATGCCACATATATCAAGTAATACAACATCCAAATCTACTTCATCAATCAACTTTGAAGCAATAGCAAATCTAACCCTACATTGTTTGGTGACATTAAGTTTTGCTTTGTCACATACCCAACCAAGAGGGTAAGGCTTTGGATGTGGTTTCGTTATAAAACCCATCTTCTTGACAAGTGCTTCAGATATTAAGTTTACTTGGGAACCCAGATCAAATAATGTATCTATCTTAGTATGTTTAGATACAACTCGTATATGAAATAACTCATTCCTCTTTCATTCATCAATATGAGATTCATCACTGGAACTTGAACTAGCATGAAGAGATGCTTTACCTTGTACTCTAGCTGCTGTGATCTTTCCTTCATCTCCTGATTCGGAACCAAGATCTTGTTGCATTGTAGCAACAATCTTTGTCTTCCCCTTTCTACTGAACTGTTTCGGTTTCTTTTCTGGATGTAGTTTCCAACAGTGTTCTTCATCGTGACCACTCCTCTTGCAATGAGTGCAAGATGGTTTTTCTCCTTCTCTCGTTACTATAGAGGTCTTCTTTCCCTTCCTTTTGAACTTCTTGAAAGTCTTTTGTGGGAGATTGGAAGGTTTCTTCGTGGGATCTTCTTGAACATGTTTCCCCCTGTTCTCAAGGTGAGTGGCTTGCACACAAACTTCGTCAAGACTAGTGGGGTTAAACAAGAGAAAAGTATGACGAATATAACTATGAAGTGCACCAATATACTTCATTAAAGTTTCATAAGAATCCAAAGGAATATTCAATGCTAAAGATTTCTTCCTAAATTCCTCTGTGAAACTTTGTACGTTCTGACCTTTACTCTATCTCAATGTTTTCCATTCCATCATTGCTTTATGTAAATACCCTAATGGATAGAACTGCTTCCTTATCTCTGTTTTAAAATCCGACCATGAGGAAAGAAGCTTACCACACTTACTTTTGTCCTGTAGCTTGCTCTGCCACCATACGAGAGCGGTGCCTTCCAACCGAAGAGAAGCCAATTGCACTTTAACTTCCTCTTTGTCAATATGCTGAACACGACAATATACTTCAACCTATCGGATCCAATTGTCTAACTTTTCAGGATTAGCATCTCCATTAAACATAACTAAATAAAACTTTACATCAAGCTTTAATAATGGTTTTTTAAGAGAATCTTTATGGTTATAATTTTGAGAGTGATGAGAATTCTCAGAGGAAGAACTAGAACTTGAAGGTGAAGATGGAGGCTCGGGAGGATCTCCTCCAACCCCTTGGTTTACCGAAGCATCATCATCTGCATGTGCTTCCTTTTTCCTCTCCTTATTCTTCATCCTCTTCTCATAATCTCCATACATTCGTTCGACCATTTCTGACATGCGATAAAAGACCATGTGAAAGTTTTTCTCCTGTTCATCATGCTTGTCTTCTTCTGCCATCTTCCTTCGGGATGTACGACCAACTTCGGGATTGAACGTCTTAAGAGCTCCTTCACCTTGTTTATGCTTGGACCTAGTAAGAATTCATACTCAACAATTCAAGTCAAAGACGACTACTCTGATACCAACATGATCCAGGATCTTTTCGTCATGTGACTTATTAAAGAATTGCATAAAATGAGCATAAGCAAAAATACACCATAAAGAAGGAAAAGCTCAAAATGAAAGAGACACAATCATGCAATATGAAATATGGTGGACTATGTCTCTGGGTCCTGCTCTCAAATGGGTAGGTCTTTTTATTAACTCCACAAAAGAATTGGGCAAAATACATAAATATACCTCATTCTGGAGTTAATCCATAGAATCTTTGCTCAGATCAGAAAACCAACACCACCACTGCGTTCGTGGCATCGTTTTACCTAAAAATGACTCTCTCCACGCCTCAATCTGAGTCGGACACTTTCGGGCCCCCAAGACACCCCTGTCTCGGTTTTTGTGCCACTGCTCCTACAATTAATGACTGACAGATCTTGAAATCCATGTCAAAATTTTGAAAAATGTGCCCAAATCCGTATTGTATGGATGCGCTCAGCCTGCCCCTTCTCCGTGCTCTCTTGTGTCCTTTCATGGACTGCGTGAAACCGCCTTATATACAAATTTTGGACGGTTATGTCATAACTCAAGTGGTTTGCAAGTTGGTTAGATTAGCTAAATTAAGGCGTAGGTTGTTGGGAGGTTCCGGGGTTGAATCCCACGGACTCCCTATTTTACACATGTGTTATAAAAAAAATTTGGCGGTTGGTTGGGTTAAGCCACCAAAGCGGTAGAATAATATGGTCATTTGGGATAAAACACGTGATCAGGGGCTGCACCGAAGGCCGAGCCCCTCTAATTGGCGCCTAAGTCTAAAGTTTTACATTTAAATAACATTTAAACCATATTACAAGCAAGAAACATTGTATAGTGTAGTGGTTAGCACGTGTGTGTAGTTTCTTTGGGTTGTTTGGAGGTTATGAGTTTGACTCTTGGGGAGTCGAATAAACTTTTGCATTTTCCAGCCATTGGAGGGGTGCCACGTGGCACCATATAACTGGTCGACCAAAACTGCCACTTGTCACAATATAATTTGCCAATGAAGTTGACACGTGTCATCACCGAACATGTCCATGTGTCTTCCATGCCACGTCATCTTGCCAAATCAGTTGTGCCACATGTCACCCTTGTAGTGGTGCCACGTGTCACTTTGGCTTTTCCCTGTTTGACCAAGTTTGACTGAACTTTGACCGCTTATAAATTTTGATCCGTAACTCCGTTTAACAAGCCGTTTGCACCATTAGAAAGCTTGCGATACACTCTTCATGATTTTTCCATTTTCACTGAGTTTTAGGAACTTTGTGTTTTTGCCCTTTTGCTGTCTGTTAGAGCCATTCTGAGCGTTCTGATTTGCTTCTGTGCATTCTGAGTTGTCTTAACCTTCTTTGAATCCATTTTGGATCAGTTATTATTACTAAGGGGTGGCGCACTATGCAAAATTCATATGGCAATGGATATTTGGTTGATAAATTGTTTAGTGCTATGGTGAATTGGCTTGGCTCGTACATTGAATTGAATGAAGTTGGAAGGGAGAAGCGACGTGCATTTATGGCTCAGTCATTCTTGCATTTTGGTTTTGGCTCTAGTAGTTTTTGTTGTTCTGCCTTGTTCAGTCGTTAAGGAGATATACAGTCTTGATTTTCCTCGCACAAGATTTTTCTAGGTATGGTTTTTCTTACTCTCCCATCCATGATAGTTCCTCTTCCCTTTGAATCATTTTTTGGCTCAGGTTGCTCACAGTTTGTGTGATTCTTAAGTTGTTATGATAATTTTGAACTGTGTATTGGTGTTTGCATTTTTGGTTTTCCATGATGGTGGTTCTGGACTGTTGGCATTTTTAAAGGAAATGGTCATGGTGCTCTTGCTGTGTGTAGTCCTTCGCATAGAATTGTTGAATAAAATTTACAGTGGAGCCTACTCAGTTATGGCTTGGGATTTTGGTCTAGTCTCTCTATGGAAATTGATTATTATGGTTTTCCAAAGCTCCGAGCTTTGCGAGTACCCAATTTATGGATTTCCATAACAGGTCTCTGTGTTTAAGTTTTCCCATGCCATGTTCATCTCTGTGGCTAGTGTACAGAGGTTTTTCGACCCTGCGGGTTTTAATGTGAATTGATAAAAGATTAAAGTGTTCCTTGCCTTGTCTTGGAAAAACCCCAAGTTTCTAGCTGCTTGCTTATGATCTCACCGTTTCCTGGAAAGAATTGCACAGTCTGAACTTAACGCCACCCAGAAATTGATGGAAGCATTATGCATGTTTTTGATTGGGCACAATTTTGTGCTTGGATGCTCATATTATAGTGTTGATTAAAGGGATTGGCTTCATTTTGTTTTTTGTTGGAATTGGTTGTCTGTTGTTTTGAAAATCCTTACAACCGAGAGCATCATTACATATTATTGTTATGTGATAAATCGTGATAGGGCATGAGTTGTTTGCGTTATTCGAAGACCTAACCCTCTGATTGAACTACTTGTTCATACCTTCCACTTATTGTATTAAACCCTAAATATTATATTGATATCGTTTTACTCTAGTTTGATGGTTGGTGAGAGAATTGTGCGTGCTTGGTTACTTGGGCACAATTTTGTTGCATTCCTTGTTTGGAAATTCTAGAAGAAGTTTGTACCTAATTGTTTATTTGAAGCTTGGGCTCAGAGTATTGAATGTTATTTGGTTCAAATGTTATGTTGTTTATATAAAAATACACCTATGTGCAAATTGATTGGGGCCCGAATAAGAGTTATAATGACCAGTTTGATTGCATTGAACAATGTTGGAATAAATGATGGATATAAATGGTCGTAAACACTATGTATGTTTCTGTTGGTTTTAAAGGATTTAACATTGGAGTTAATGTATGGTCGTGGCTCAAATGATATTGTGGCTTCTTATAGCGATTGCAATGTTGTTTGTTGTGACTGTCATATAATAATTATATGGATACAATGGATGTTGTAATTAAAGAATTATGGGCATATAGATTATTGTTTGGAAGCCAACAAGCAATCTGTCAATGAAAGCAACCGTTTAAATTGTTGTTTTGAAAAGTGAACATTATTAAACTTTGAAGGTCTGAACAAAGATATGTTTTGTTTACATGTTTTGATTTATTTTCAATTGAACAATATCCATATTATTTCCCTGTCATTCTATCACTTTTTGCTCATTACATTCCCCTCATAATCCCAATTTCATTTATCACATCCATGTTCTGTGAAATAAATTTTAAAAGAAGAAGTTTGTGCAAAAGAGACAAAAGGATAACGCAACAAAGTTTGATGACTGATATTTTGATACTTTATGACACGGTAAATTGTTTGATTAATTTCTCAACAATATGCATGTATTAATCCCCTATCATTATACCACTTTTTGCTAATTACACTCCCTCCATATGTCCCATGATCCCTATCACCCTATGTTCACTTGGTAGTTAGTGAATGGTTTGTTATGGATGGATTTGCATGTACCTCGTGTCAATTTTTGAGCCAATTTTTTATTCATGTAGCAGAGTGTCATGTATGGTTTATTAACAACTTCATTACTAACAAATTACTGCTACAGGATGAGCTTTTTTAGTCGGGCAGCAATGGTAGAAATAATAGAGGCAAGGGAAATTGGAACCGACGTCCTAGAAGGCCTAGATTTTCCATCCGTTTTGATGCTGACCCCCAAGAATTGAACTAGTTTTTCCAAGCTAGGTTCTTTAACTGGATTGGTCATGTAATAGTGCACCCTCAGCCAGAAATACCTCCTTTCCAACCTTAGAACATCCTTGCCATTCTCGTTCCTCCACATGTGTCCTTGCAACCGGAAGTCCCCACAATGATGGATGACAAGAGATTGTCAACCCGACTGTCTTTCACCATCGTGGTTGGCCAAATATTTCATTACCTCTCCCACCACCTCTCTATCCCAATGTCCAGATTGTCTGTGCTGATTCGACTGATCAATCTTCACATGCCAGTAAAAGACTAAAAACTAATGTTCCCCAACCTGTGCAAAATAAAGGAAAAGCAGTGGCCTCCCCTTCTTCTCCCTCTGACGATTCCTCAAAATCTGTGCCTTCCCGCATGCATTTGAAGGATGATTGTTCCCATGTTATCAACGAGATACAACCCTGAGGGTCTAACCAACCATGGGCTACTTCCGAGAAATCAAAGGGACACAACAATGAAAAAAGAAAAATTGCCTCCCAGAGTGGCAAGTATGGTTTTTAGATTATGTGTTTTTATGATTTGAGTTGATGAAGACAGTGCTGATGGTTCTCAGAATGTTTGGAAAACAAGCTCTGTTTTGGTATTTTGTGGATAATATGGATAATGTGGATATTTATATATTTTTTGGATATGATATAAATTATTTCTGATATTTAAAATATCCAATTTGGAAGATATTTAAGGGAGCTACAAGGGTGGCATGTGATTTAAATGATTATCCTTTTTGGGTTATACTTTATGATTTGAAAAGAAGATATTTACAGGAGTCACAAAGGGTCCCACCAACCAAGTTATTATTAATTAAAGACCCTTAACTATTATTATTATTTATTTCTCCTAAACTAATTAGTTAAGTCAAACTAACTTAACTAAAGAAATTAGTTTAACTACTTCAACTTATTTGGAAAGAATAAAAGCTAGATGAGAAGAAGAAACAATGGGAGAATAGAAGGAGAAAGCAAGACTAAGGTTTGGTCTTTTGGTTTCATGAGATAGTTTCAATTTTCATTCATTTCTGAGTTTATTCAAAGCCTAATTCTCTTTTGGATAGCAGGGTCTTATTGTAGACAACAAGGTTCAAGACTGAACCAAACTTTTCAGACGCTTGTTTTTAGAGGTGTTGATCCATCCTTGATAGTCTGTGTATTCTTGTCTATTTGTGAATTAAGTTTCATGGTTGATAAAGGATATCTTGCAGAGTCAAAATGGCAACAGTTTGTGGCAAGCTGATCTGAATTATAAATTTTAGTTTTACTTGATTGTCAGAGTCTTTTTGTATGGTGTTCATCAGGGATCTCTAAATCAGACTTTGGTCCATGCCCTCGCAGGGGTTTTGTAAAGAGAAAGCACTTTTGATATCTAAGAATGAAATAAAATCAAATTTCTATTATGTCTCATATGTGTGTATTTATGACTTGGTTACTTTTCACTTTTTGATCTCCATGTTTACTTTCTGTAATATGTGTATATTTCAGAAACTTACATAAACTTTATTTTATATTTCAACATTCGTTTCATTAATAAATTATCCTTAATCCTAGTAATTAATACTTACATATTGGGAGAATATTTTTGAGGCTATAATACCCAGGGTGACATTCCCGACTATCTTGTCCTAGCTAGGAAATATTTGAAAATGATTGAGTAAGGTAATACATACATTTTCCTCAACATTTATTTGGTGACCATACTTGTGAGATCTTCCATATCTCTCTGGTTGATTGTATTCATGATTATCATTGAATATTTCTTCTTTTGTTTTTTTATTATTTGACTATTTTCTTTTCCTCATGACAATACATGTTACAAGGCAACCCAATATTGAGCACGGTCTTAAAGACCAAACCAACATTTCTTTAACTTTATTCAATACCATCTTAGAAACCGCTAACAATTGGGTTGAGCTTGAACACTCGTGGGAAGTAATTGAACAAGACATAAGTGTTCGAGAATGTTGGGAGGCCAGGAAAAGGCAACCTAGGAATCAGTTGTAGCTCTCTTTTTCCTAAAGTTTTGATCTTCTTTTTCATGACCTTAAATCCTCGCAACTCTAGGAGAAGAAGAGGATTATGTCCTGAAATCACTCCTATCACTGAAATAGGAAGAAGGAACATTGTTTTTTCAACCCAACAAGGTACTCTAAGTAGAACTCTATCTGATTCGGCTAGTTCATCTTTCTCTCCCTCACCCATCATTTACAAAATGACATCTGTGGGTGGCTCTGGCAACACTAGAGGTGCTTCTCCATCTCAACCTTAAGCCTCATCAGTAATTGGTAGTTTGTATAGCCATAAGGACCCTCTCCAATATACTACCAACCCCACCAAGGTCATAACAAAGTATGGACTTTTTCAATTCGAAGAAGATGCTACTACCCCATGGCATGTATCCTCCCCTTTAAACCTAGCACCTGCCACTTGTCCACTACCAAAATTTAAACAACATCTTCCTAGGTTTTCAGGAACTAACACAGTCACTACAAATGAACACTTGGTGGAATTCTCTAATGCCTGCCACAATATATGAGCTAATGAAAATGCTACTTGTATGAGCTTGTTTGTCAACTCTCTTGAAGGAAAAGAAACAAAATATTTATTCGATCTCCCTCCCAAGATTCTTTCCACTTGGGAAGAGTTAGTTTACTGGTTCAAATCTACTTATGGGTAGTATAAGAGCCTAGTTGAACAATTATGGGAATACAATAACATTGCGTACAAAGACGATGATACTATCAAGTCTTTCAACCTACGTTTCACCAAGTTGTATAATCAAATTCCCGAACTTATTCGCCCCCAGAACCAAGATAATTTTATGCATTACTACAATGCTCTACCTTTCCCTTATTGGCATAGGCTTGAAGAAAAATCTATCGAAAATCTTGGTTCCGCTTTTCATACTTGTCTAGAGTATGAAGAACAACTAGAAAGAACAGGTCTTCCCAAGGGAGACTCAATTAAACAAACAAACATGTCTTCCCTCTTACAACTTGTACAGGATATGAATAATCAAATGATAGCATATGAGAGAAAGGGAAATACCCCTTCACTTACTCTTGGGGCATCATATTCTTCATCGTCATCTTTTAGGAATACTAATTAAAACAACTTTCAACCCAAGGCCATCATGCCTCACAGTTGGTGTAACTTTTGCGAGAAAAATCACGAGGAAAGTACTTTTGAGGTAAAGAAGAGTGCCATAGATAAAATATTTTGCAAAAGGCCTGAAACTACCATTATTTTTCTAGATTGGGCAGAACCAGAAGATGTCATGATCATAAACACTAGGAATAAATCTTATGCTTCAAAAGGAAAATATGATCCCCCTTGTACTTCTTCTATCCCAAGCTCATATTTTCAAGATGATATTGAACTAGCTACCAAGACTCTTGATAGTCAAGGAATTATGTCCCCTCTTCCCTCTTCCAAATATAACATTCTCAACCAATTGGATAATATCAAGGCCGATGCTACTCTTCTAGACATGGTTGTCGCCCCTGAGCAACAAAAGCATCTAAAAATTTTCATGGAAGGAAAAGCTTCAACCATAGCCAATCTCTTTGAAGAGGTAAAAGAAGAGGATTCTATTGTAAATAAAGTAGGTGTAAATAATTTTAGACACCCTATAAAAAATCACCCATTTTTCATTTCTGTAAATATTATGGACAAAATAACCCATTGTTGCCTAATTGATGACAATTCGGGCCCAAGCATAATGTCGAAAATTATTATGGAAGAGCTAGGCTTGTCTTGTACCAATGAGAATTCTATAAGCATGCTCTCATATAATAGTCTACAACAGTCGACTATAGACGAAATAAAAGACATGACTTTGGTTCTATGTGCACATCCTGAAATAAGAACAACCCTTAATATCCAGGTAATTGACATGCCAGTAAGTAATTATTCTGCCATCTTAGGAAGAGATTGGCAAGCCTTGATAGGTGGATATCTTTCACTTGACATGACACACTTATTCGTTCCTCGGAATGGAAATAATATCATAGTCCCAAGGGAAGGAAGAATCTCACCGTACATAGAAATCCTTCCATAGCCTAATGTAAATTATGTCGAGGAGGATTTAGGAGTGTACTCCATCTTTGCGGATGAGGATAACACTACCCTAGAACAAATTGATATAGAGGATGGTATGTGGAACATTTACTTTGATGGCTCATGCTCCAATGAAGGTAATGGGGTTGACATTATCTTGTGCTCACCTGTAGGTAACATTCATAAATTTTCCTATAGGTTATAGTTTTCTTGCACAAGCAACATCACCGAATTTGAAGCATTATTGTTAGGCATTGAAAATGCCTATAATTTAGGCTATGGACACCTTACAGTTTTTGGGGACTCTGAGCTTGTTGTGAACCTTGTACGTAAAATCTATTCTCCTAGCAACAAGTTAATGAAACACTACACCCAATTTGTTTGGATGCTCATCTCGAAGTTATTATCATTTAACATCACTCATGTTAAAATGGAATTGAATTCAATGGTTGACATGTTAGTTGTTTTTGCAGCCTCTCCTACTCGACAACTTCTGCCACAAAGACCTGATTGTACTTTTCAATCTTTATATCATCCTCATATCCCTAAGAATGTAGAGTCATGGAAGGTCCTCCCTAGTGATGAAAGCATCTATGCTTTCATACAAAACGAACCATATAAGCCCAAAGAGATTATATCCATGGAAAATAAAAAAATTATGAAGGGATTGAGTCCTCTAGAAAGTTCATTTTCATTGAGTGATGTAGGCAAAAAATAAAAGCATAAAGAAGAGAAGTCAAAAAGGAAACTGGGTGAAACCATTTCCTTGGACATTGGAACACCCGATTCCCCAAAGAATGTTAAGATAGGTGCCCAATGTACTGATGAAGAAAAGTTGAAATTCATTGTGTTACTTCGTGAATTTCAAGATGTTTTTTCTTGGTCTTATGAGGATCTTCATGGTTTTGATCCTGCTCTTATACATCATGCCATTCCTACCAAGGAGGGTATAAAAACGGTTAGGCAAAAACAAAGACCCGATAACCTCGCACTTGAAGCTACTATTAGGAAGGAGTTGGGAAATTTTTTGAAAGCTGGGATGATTTTTCCTGTTAAGTATTCCAAGTGGGTTTCCAATTTGGTTCCCATTCGGAAAACAACAGTTCAGATCCGACTGTGCGTTTATGTCTGCACATTAAATAGAGCGAGCGTAAAATACTATTTTCCTCTCCCTAATATAAAAATGATTTTGCAGCAAGTTCCAGGGTCACAAATGATGTCCTTACTTGATGGTTTTTCTGGTTATAATCAGATCAAGGTAAAAAGGACTGATAAATACAAAACCACTTTCACTACACGTTGGGGCACATTTGCTTATGAATGCATGCCTTTCGGTTTATTTAATGTAGGTGCCACCTTCCAAAGAGCTATGCAGATATCTTTTGACGATTTGATTGGTAAGATTATTTAGATTTATCTTGATGACTTGACTGTATATTCAAAGAACCGATTGGATCATTTTGGTCATCTTAGAAAAGTTCTCATGCGATGCAGAAAGTTCAACATTTCTTTAAATCCTTCTAATTCTATTTTCGGTGTTACCAAGGGCAAGCTCTTTGGGTATATTGTTTCTAATTCAGGAATAAGCATAGATCCCGAAAGGATCATTGCTATTATAAACCTTCCTGCTCCCACTTCCAAAAAGGAGGTTCAATCCTTTATGGGCACTATCAACTTTGTCTGTAGATTTGTTCCTGATTTTGTTGTGATGGCCAAACCAATTCATAATATTTTCAAGCAAGATCGCTCCTTTTCTTGGACTGATGACGTTGAGAATGCTTTCATAAGGATTAAGAAGGCAATTAGTTCTGCACCGGTTTTGGTGAAACCAGACTTTGATAAATATTTTATTATATACACTAATGCCACAGAAGAAGCAGTTTCTGTTATTCTTGTACAATGTGATGACCAGAATAACGAAAAACTAGTAGCTTACATGAGTCAGATCTTATCATACGATGAATTCAAATATTCTTATATTGAAAAACGTGTTTTTTATCTTGTTAAAGTTGTGGAGAAATTTCATCACTTTATCTTAGGCAAGGACACACTGGTAAATTCCCTTTGACTGTTGTCAATTTTTTTCTCTCACAGACTTATCTTTCAGGGAAGATTGCACATTGGCTTGCCAAGATCCAGGAGCATGATTTAACCATCATGACTTCGAAAAAAATTAAGGGATGATACTTATCCCTTCACTTGGCTCAACATGCTGAAGAAAGTGAAGAAATTAATGAAAAAGATAATCCTCTTTCAATGCTATTTTACATTGATAGTCAAATCCTTCCTATAGCTGAACATTAGTAGTATAAAGATCTGGTGTATTACTTGCAAAATCAGAAATGTCCAGATAGCTTAGATACTCATCAAAGGAGAAGGCTTCATCTTAAATCTTCCAAATATGTTATTTTAGGAGACTTCTTATTCAAGAGATATGTCGATGGTATATTACTTCACTGTGTAAATAATGAGGAAGCACAGAAACTGTTACAAGAAAACCATGGATCTTCAGATTCTGTTATTCATGTGGGTGGCCACTTTTCTACTAAAACTATTACTTTTAAAATCATCAGAAAAGGTTATTATTGGCCTTCAATTTTTCAAGATTATTATAAATTTTCAAGATCTTGTGACAAGTGCCAAAAATTCGTTGGGAAAGAACGTCTGTCTGCCATGCCTTTGCAACATGTCTTCCTTGATTTTCCTTTTTCAAAATGGGGTCTGGACTTTATCGGTCTTATTAATCCTCCATCTTCAACAAGACAAGTTTTAATCTTGACAACCATAGATTATTTTACGAAATGAACTGAAGTTGTCCCACTTAAACATTCACGGGATGAACAAGTTATTTCTTTCCTTGAAACTAATATTTTCTCCAGATTTGGCATTCGTTTAGAAATTATTATAGACAACGACCCCGCTTTTATTTCTGCTAAGATGACTTGGTTTCTAGCTAATCTAGGAGTCAAACATTTTACCTCATCAACTTATTACCCTCATGGAAATGGGCAAGCCGAGTCTACTAATAAAAATCTGGTTAGAATTATCAAGAGGCTCATTGAATATAAGCCTCGTCAATGGAACACCCTCCTCACCTACGCCCTTTGGGAAGATTGCACTACTACCAAGGTAAGCACAGGTTGCACTCCCTTTCAGCTTGTTTATGGTCAAGAAGTTATTATGCCTACTGAGATGGAACTTTCTTCTCTACGGTTGATGCTACATATCGAAGAATTAAATTCTTCTAATGTCTCTCAAAGGATAAATGCATTGTTATCTTTAGAGGAACAAATTATGTTTTCGTTGGAGAACATAAAGACAAGACAACAAACAATAAATAAATATTCCAATAAAAGCACAAAAGCTGTCAGATTTAAGGTAAATGAGAAAGTCTTGCTTTGGGATTCAACCCATGCTGATAGAGGAAAACATTCGAAGTTTCAAAAATTATGGTTGGGTCCTTTTAAAATCGCTTTTGTCCTGGGCACAAATTATTGTCTTCTAAAAGACCTAGAAGAGTGATTATTCTCCTATAGTACCAACGGTTCACACTTGAAACACTATGTGGAACCAGTTTGAGAGTTAAAATGTTGCATATAGGTTACTTATGTATTATAATTTTCTGTTTCACTGCTTTGATTTTGCTTTGTTGTTTTTATATTTCTGTTGTTTCATTTCTGATGTTTTTATTTTATTAAGTTATTTTCTTTTCAAAAATAAACTTTGGATCAGTTTTTCCACAACGATGTTATTATGTAAGTATTGTTAATCAATAACAATAAGGTTACACAGTTGTTATGATGTCCCCCTTTTTAGAGATCACTGGAATTGCTTTCTGCTTCCAGTACTGTTGTTAGATAGATAATTGTATTTTCATCCCTACTTTATGTCTTCCCTTTCTTCCCTCCACCCTGAGTTTCAGAAAGAGCACACCATAATTTTTTCTCCTTTAAGCAATAAACACTTCTACTATGACAAATCGAATTTTATGCATTCATGAATAAACCCCTCATACGTAACACTTTCCATGAGCTATTCCCAAAGTCCCAGATCATTTTTTCCTTAAACCTCCTCACTTCCCCTTGTTCCATAATCATTCTGGTAAATATTTTCTTTGATCTAGTGTTCACCTGGTCTACGAAACCAGACATTATGAGTTTTTAATTTGTTGGAAACAGATTTCCCTGTGGAGTCCCCAGTTTGTTGTTGCTTAAAAACACAATGATGAATACTATGCTCGCAAATGATTGCCAAGCTTTATTATTTAACTATATTAATAATAAACTAGTAGGTGGGACCCCCTTGTAGACTTATGACACTATAGTGAATAAGCAACACCTCTATTTTGTTTGCTTATGCGATGGTACTAACACAGTCTTCTACAATTCATTTGTTTCAAATCATGATGTAAAAATGTTGTGGTAACATGTGATGGTTGGATATTAAAACACGACACTAAATGGCTTTCATGATCTCTGACATAATATGTTAAGACTGCCCTGTGGATGAAAGAATTATTATCAATTTTGGTTTTGATATTGCATTAAACATGGCATTAAATGGTTTAAATGATATTGATAGAGGATAACAATGGAGCTCTTTTGAATAAAAGAACTATACTTGAGTTCTAATATTATATTATCATGACAAATGATGGGTGCTCTAGACCCTTCCTACTATGGTTATGTGCCTTGTTCGAATTTTATATATGGTTGCACATTGGGTTATGTTTCTAGCTCAGTGTTATTTAAAGAAGTTGTTATTACTAAGGGGTGGCGCACTATGAAAAAGTGATATGACAATGGATATTTGGTTGATTAATTGTTTAGTGCTATGGTGAATTGGCTTGGCTCGTACTTTGAATTGAATGAAGTTGGAAGGGAGAAGCAACGTGAATTTACTGCATGTCACTCAATCTCCTCTCGAGCCAGTCACCCTAGTCATTCTTTCATTTTGGTTTTGGATCTGGTAGTTGTTGTTGTTCCGCCTTGTTCAGTCATGAAGGAGATATACAATCTTGTTTTTCCTTGCGCAGGCTTTTTCCAGGTATGGGTTTTCTTACTCCCATCCATGATAGTTACTCTGCCCTTTGAATCAATTTTTGGCTCAGGTTGTTCGCGGTCTGTGTGATTCTTAAGTTTTTATGATACTTTTGAACTGTGTATTGGTGTTTACGTTTTTTGTTTTCCATGATGGTGGTTCTGGAATGTTGGAATTCTTAAAGGAAATGGTTGTGGTGCTCTTGTTGTGTGTAGTCCTTCGCATATAATTGTTGAATACAATTTATAATGGATCTTTCTCTGTTATGGATTGGGTTTTGGGTCTGGTCTCTCTGTGGAAATTGATTATTATGGTTTGCCAAAGCTATGAGCTTTGCGAGTACCTGATTTATGGATTGGCATAACATGTCTCTATGTTTATGTTTTCCCACTCCATGTTCATATTTGTGGCTAGTGTACACATGTTTTTCGACCCTGTGGGTTTTAATGTGAACTGATGAAAGATTAAAGTGTTTATTTCCTTGTCTTGGAAAAACACCGAGTTGTTAGCTACTTGCTTATGACCTCACTGTTTCTTGGAAATCATTGCACGGTCTGAACTTAACGCCACCCAACAGTTGATGGAAGCATTATTCATGCTTTTGGTTGGGCACGGGTTTGTGCTTGGACGCTCATATTACAGTGTTGATTAGAGGGATTGGCTTCATTTTGTTTCTTGTTAGAATTGGTTGTTTGTTGTTTTGGAAATCCTTACAAGCAAGAGCATTGTTACATATTATTGTTATGTGATAAATTGTGATAGGGCACAAGTTGTTTGCATTATTCGAAGACCTAACCCTATGATTTAACTACCTTTTCATACTTGTTAGCACTCTGTAATTTGCCCAACGCTGTGAAGGCAGTCAAAGAGGCAACATCAAAACCACTTCAAGTCTTGGATCTAGCCCTCCAAGACTCAGAGAGGGATCTCTCTGTGTGATATAGATTTGTTTGAATAGATATTAGGCTAGTTAATGGGTTCAGAGTTTGGATTTTGAATTGGTAGGGGTAGAGAAAAGGAACCATGGGCAATGGAGTTGCAATCTGAGGCTCAATCAAAAACAAGTTCTACAGATAGCCTTACAGGGCAAGGTAGGCACTCTTGGTGGATTCTTTGAATTTGATTTTGGATTTAGAGGAGCAAGATGAGAGGACCAGGCAATGACAGGGCAATCAAGAATCCTGAATTAACCTTTGAGGAGAAAACATTGACAATTATGTCAAAGCCAGAAACAGAGTGTATGTCTCAAAAAATTATGTTCTTCAAACTTCTTTGCATAATTCAGAGTATGAATAACTTAAGAAATACAATGGAAACAAATTACAGTGAATGAGAAAAAGATCGCCACAAAAAATGACACATGAATCCTGTAGTTGTTGTGACTGTATTATCGAATTGATGAAAATACAGAAAGCTCAGTGAGTTGTTTTACAAAAACTCAATCATGCCCCCCTGACTGATCAACCCATTTTTACATTAAAATCATATGAATAAATAGGAGAGATCTCCCAACAAGTTTCCTGAACTATCCGCCATGAAAAATGGGCCGGATTTCTATGAAAAAGAGGTCCACTCAAACATTTGTTCCTCTTAAATTATGACACCTGGGAAAAAATTGAAAGAGGTTATTGTAGAAGGGCATGTGATGGACAAAAATGTCCTTTGGTTTTTCCAAATTCGCCTCCATCTCGATGTAACAGCGCCCGCAAAATCGAGACTGTAACAGGAAAACCAAAAATCCTAAAAATGAGGCTGAAAGACAGCTTTGATTCTCCCAATTGGTGGAACCTTTGCAAAAACTAGGAGAGGTTTTTGTTCTTCATCCTGTAATGAACAAAATGGTCTTTCGGTTTTTTAAATTTCATCTCCGTTTGCCCAGAATACACTTTGCAAGACAAGGTTTCAAATAGATGAAAAATGGGCGGTTTTGAAAAATTGGGGAAATGTGGTATTCTAGACCCCCCCTAAGGTGGTAAGTGGTAGGATTATGGAGTAATGGATTCCTGCCACATTAGAGGAGGGGGCCTTCCAGAAAAAAATTCCATTCTAGACCCCCCCCCCATCATTAAAAGCAGACCGGTCGGGGGGGTCCGAAAAATAACATCAGCCATCCATCGATCTGCCGGTCGCTGGACCTTAGATCTATGCTCAATGTTT
>ML783523.1:1054278-1098607 GCA_009831015.1 Picea engelmannii | reverse complement strand
GGTAGGGGGGGTCTAGAAAATATTTTCGACCGTAGATCTGAGCTCCAGCACATCATTCGTTCATCTGTGCGTTGTCTTTAATCTGTCAGCGCAAATTCATATTTGCTCCGAAAACTTAGGACAAGTGCTTTATGTGGGTTTTATGCGTTGCTTCCCTTACTTTTGTCTCCATGGGGTTAGGAAACACCACTCAACGTCAACAATCATGAATTTCTTTTCTTTTCTTTCCTTGAAAATAATTTGTTGAAATGAAATATTATTTGCAAGCCAAAATGCATCCAGAGTGAAAATTTTCCAGTCAACAGATGATCCTATTAATTATAGGGTTATAATAGTGGCTCCACCTGGGGATGGTAGCTCCTTTGGGAGGTGTCAAGAACCACTGAACTATGAATATGCAGACTGGTGCTTTATTCATCGGGTTGATCCCAAAAATCTTATTTTGCAACCTGTACCTGTTTTGATCTTGTGACTGAAAACCAAATCAAAATGAACACTGTTGAAAAAGAGATGCTCAGAATGTTGAGCTTATTCACATTCTCCTACCTACCCTATACTGCTAAAAATCATGTTAAATCAAATAATACAAAAATGCCAATGAGGCCAATCAAGTAGCTGCTGAGACCAAAGGATTGCTTGACTACTTGTTAGCATAGTAAAAAAGGCAACTTGACCCTTTGCCCATAGATTCAAAACTGCAAAGTGTAAAGGCCACTGCCAAAAACATGATTGATCTTTTCAATAGAGACCTCGACAATCTTGAAGAACAAAAGTAATGCCAGAGATAGTTTGAGGCTGTGTAGTGAAAAAATTCTCCATATAAGTGACTATAAGATCAAGGTAGAAATGACTTGTTCCTTGATTTTTAGATTCAGCCAAGTGAGTAACATTCTCTAGCACCGTATCTATGCTATTTGCATCCTCGTGCACTTCCTGACATGGCTGCAAATTTTCTTATGGGTCTTGAAACGATACCTCTATTAAAAAAGGCAATGAAGCTACCTGCCTGATCATGTCAATATCATAACAGATTTTTATCCCATGGTTGGATGATGGAAAATGACTTTGACAACCCAAGTCATCCGACACATCAGATATTGGATCCTATAGAAATTGAAATGATTGTTCCATTGGTTCCACCAAGACTTCTTGATTTATTGTATGTTTATCCTTTAGCATATACTCAAGATTCTTTTTCAAAAATTGAAATGAATTAAAGCATAATGGTACAAAGTTGTTTTGGTCTAACTCATAATTTGTCTCAGGCTTTAATCTTTCATCTGGAATTTGAAAATCAAAGTATGTCAAGGGTTGTAAATCTGGGTTTAGAAAAACCTCCATATCAATAGTGGTATCTTCAATTGATTGATTAGATAAGTTTTTGTCTTCATTATTTACAACTGGCCTAGAGTTTCTTTTTAGAAATTGAAAAGATGAGAAATATAAGGGCAATGTGTTTCCACTTACTCTGAGATTTTCTGCACTTTGATCATTGCTGTCATAATTTCCATGTGCAGATTGATTGTCATATCTGAGCTGCAATTGATCTTCTTCTTGCCAACGACACGCTGTTGATTTCTTTGAACAATCCACATCTATTTCAGCCTCATGTTCATCATCATGTTGATCACACTTGGGTAGATTATCCAAGTAAGGAATGTCGTCAAACATGCACATCATATCAGCTAGTTGTTCCTCTGCAAGTTGAGATGGAGCTTCATCTTTGACTACGTCATGAATTGAATACATGAAAGAATTATTATCCAAACCATGGTACCAAGGGTGAGCTGCAAAATGTTTGGGAATTGTGACCTTTTCTTTCTCTAAAATCAATGGAACATGATGTCTTTGGACAACAAGATCCTCTTTTATGCTAATCTTCTGCATCATCTCTTCCATGGCGCTGGTCAAAATGTACAGTTTAGCTTCTGATGACTTCAATTGCTCCTTTTCTTTGTTCTTTACCTTTGACCTTTTGATCAATAAGTTGGCCTCCACATCAACTGCAATGTTCTGCATTTCTTCTATAGTTGCAGTGTTCCTTTCTCTTAATTGGAATGCCATCTTAGGATCGAAGGCATATGGGAAATGCAAGTGTGTTGATCTTGGGGGTGGTCTTATATCATTAGGCATTGCATGATACATCTTATTGAACCTTGCTGAAAACTGATGTACTGTTTCCCCTGGCTGTCTTTTCAAATGGTCATACTCTTCTAGGATGAGAAAAACATTTCTCATGATTACCCATCGATCTAGGAAAACTTGCACAAACTGAAGGAAATTGTTAATGCTTGCAGCTAGGAGATTTTTAAACCAGTTCTTAGCTTTGCCTTACAAAGACAAGGAAAAAATATTGATATAAACATCATCATCTTCAACCTCATAAAGGTCAAGAAAATCTTCAAACCTCTGGATGTGTTTTTCAGTAGTAATATTGGCATTCTCTCCATTAAACCTGTGCAAATTATTGGTGTAATTTGTAGGGAGATCATGGAGAATAGGAGGAAAATATAGGGGTTTGTATCTTTTTAGGATTTTGGCAGGTACAGGAGGCGAAGCAAGAGACTTACAACCATCCAGAGCTTTAGCAAGAATAGGAGATAAAGCAGGAGGCTTATGTCTCACTAGGACTTCTACAGGTGCATCTGGGATGTGCACAGGTGTATGAGTATGTACATAATCTACAATTGGGGATCTAATCTCTTGAGGCTCATTAGTTTGTAGATGATCAATGTAATCTTCAGCAATATACTTTTGATCGGGCTTAGAATAAGACAAAACATAATTGTAGATAAAACCAAAGATGTCTTGAATGCAATTTGAGCTTGAGTACCTGGTCTTTCTAGGCTGCTTAGCCATGCTTTAGGTTCTTCCTCTAGTGGAGTCTTTGAGTTGGCACTGTCTGGAGATGATTGGAGTCGCCAGGTGAATGATCTCAGCCTTATTGTGTCTACTCACTGTCCACCATCAGTGATCAGATCTGGAACTTGAAGTGCACTATTGGGGAAGGCCCCCAGTATGGTCGCCATTCTGTTAGCACTCTGTAATTTGCCTAAGGCTGTGAAGGCAGTCATAGAGACAACATCAAAACCACTTCAATTCATGGATCTAGCCCTCCAAGACTCAGACATGTATCTCTTTGTGTGATATAGATTTGTTTGAATAGATATTAGGCTAGTTAATGGGTTCATAGTTTGAATTTTGATTTGGTAGGGGTAGAGAAAAGGAACCATGGGCAATGGAGTCACAATCTGAAGCTCAATCAAAAACAAGTTCTACAGATAGCCTTACAGAGAAAGGTAGGCACTCTTGGTGGATTATTTGAATTTGATTTTGGATTTAGAGGAGCAAGATGAGAGGACCAGGCAATGACGGGGCAATCAAGAATCCTGAAATTAACCTTTGAGGAGAAAACATTGACAATTATATCAAAGCCAGAAATAGAGTGTATGTCCCAAAAAATTATGTTCTTCAAACTTCTTTGCATAATTCAGAGTATGAATAACTTAAGAAATACAATGGAAACAAATTATAGTGAATGAGGAAAACATCACCACAAAAAATGACACATGAATCCTGTAGTTGTTGTGACTGTATTATTGAATTGATGAAAATACATAAATCTCAGTGAGCTGTTTTACAAAAACTCAATCATGGCCCCCTGACTGATCAACCCATTTTTACATTAAAATCATATGAATAAATAGGAGAGATCTCCCAACAAGTTTTGGAAGTCGGATTCAACCACCTCGGCCAAAAATAGCCACAAATCCCCAAAAATCCTGAACTGTCCGCCATGAAAAACGGGCTGGATTTCTGCGAAAAAAGAGGTCCACTCAGACATTTGTTCCTCTTAAATTATGACACCTGGGGGAAAATGGAAAGAGGTTATTGTATAAGGGAATTTTTTGGACAAAAAACACCTTCGGTTTTTCCAAATTCGCCTCCATCTTGCCGTAACAACTCCCGCAAAATCGGGATTGTAACAGGAAAACCAAAAATACAAAAAATGAGGTTGAAAGACAGCTTTGATTCTCCAAAAATGGTGGCACCTTTGCAAACAATGTGAGAGGATTTTTTTCTTCATCCCGTGATGAACAAAAACCTCTTTCGAGTTTTTAAATTTCATCTCTGTTTTCCCAGAATCCGCTTTGCAAGATGAGGTGTTAAACAGACGAAAAATGGGCGATTTTGAAAATTTGGGGAAAAGTGGTTTTTTGGGGAAAGGTGGTATTCTGGACCCCCCCCCTGAGGTGGTAAGTGGTATGTGGCAGAAAGGTTTGCAGTAAGTGGTAGGAGTCTGGAGCAATGTATTCCTGCCACGTCAGAGGAGGGGGCATGCCAGGAAAACATTTCATTCCGGACCCCCCCCAATCATTAAAAGCAGACCGATTGGGGGGGTCTGAAAAATAACATCTGCCATCCATCTGTCCACTTGTCATTGGACCGTATATCTACACTCAATGTTTAACCAACATTCTGAACCCCCCCCCATCGTTAAAAGAAAAATGGTCGGGGGGGTCCGGAATTCAATCTCAATCGTGGAACTAGGCGCCGACACCTCAGTCGTTCAGATGCGCGCTTTTCTTATCCATGATTCTGAACCCCCCCCCCCCTACCATTAAAGGTAGAAGGGTTGGGGGGGTCCAGAAAATATTTTCGACCGTAGATCTGAGCGCCAACACCTCAGTCTTTCATCTGTGCGTTGTCTTTAATCTGTCAGCACAAACTCATATTTGCTCCGAAAACTTAGGACAAGTGCTTTATATGGGTTTTGTGCGTTGCTTCCCTTAATTTTGTCTCCATGAGGTTAGGAAACACCACTCAGCGTCAACAATCATGAATTTCTTTTCTTTTCCTTTTCTTGAAAATAATTTGCTGAAATGGAATATTATTTGCAAGCCAAAATACATCCAGTGTGAAAATTTTCCAGTCAATAGATGATCCTATGAATTATAGGGTTATAACAATACCTTCCACTTGTTGTCTTAAACCCTAAATATTATATTGATATCATCTTACTCCATTTCGATGGTTGGTGGGAGCACTATGTGTGCTTGGTTACTCGGACACGATTTTGTTGCATTCCTCGTTTGGCAATTCTGGAAGAAGTTTGTACCTAATTGTTTATTTGAAGCTTGGGCTCAGAGTATTGAATGTTATTTGGTTCAAATGTTATGTTGTTTATATAAAAAGAAACCTATGTGCGAATTGATTGGGGCTAGAATAAGAGTTATAATGACCAGTTTGATTGCGTTGAACAATGTTGGAATAAATGATGGATATAAATGGTCGTAAACACTATGTGTGTTTTTGTTGGTTTTAAAGGATTTAACATTGGAGTTAATGTATGGTTGTGGCTCAAAGGATATTGTGGTTTCTTATAGCGATTGTAATGTTGTTTGTTGTGACTGTCATATAATAATTATATGGATACAATGACTACTGTAATTAAAGAATTCTGGGCATATAGATTATTGTTTGGAAGCTAGCAAGAAATCTGTCAACGAAGGTAATAGTTTAAATTGTTGTTTTGAAAAGTGAACATTGTTAAACTTTGAAGGTCTGAACAGAGATATGTTATGTTTGCATGTTTTGATTTATTTTAAATTGAACAATATCCATATTATTCCCTGTCATTCTATCACTTTTCGCTCATTACATTCCCCTCATAATACCAATTTCATTTATTGCATCCCTTTTTTGTGAAATAAATTTTAAAAGAAGAAGTTTGTGCAAAAGTGACAAAAGGATAACACGACAAGGTTTGATGACTGATATTTTGATACTTTATGACATAGTAAATTATTTGATTAATTGTTGAACAATATTCGTGTATTAATCCCCTATCATTATACCACTTTTCACTAATTACACTCCCTCCATATGTCCCATGAGCCCTATAACCCCCTGTTCACTTGGCAGTTAATGAATGGTTTGTTATGGATGGATTTGCATGTACCTCGTGTCAATTCTTGAGCCAATTTTTTATTCATGTAGCAGAGTGTCGTGTATGGTTTATTAAGTGCTTCATTACTGATGAAATGTTTCTATAAGATGAGCTTTTTTCAGTCAAGTCAGGAATGGCAGAAATAATAGAGGCAGTGGAAATTGGAACCAAGGTCCTAGAAGGCCTATATTTTCCATCCATTTTGATGCTGACCCCCAAGAATTGAACCAGTTGTTCCAAGATGGGTTCTTTAACTGGATTGGTCATGGAATAATGCACCCTCGGCCAGAAAGACCTTCTTTCCAGCCTCAGAACATCCCTGGCATTCTCGTTCCGCCACATGTGTCCTTGCAACCAGAAGTCCCTGCAAATGATGGATGGAAAGAGATCATCAACCCAGCTGTCTCTCACCATCGTGGTTGGACCAATATGTAATTACCTCTCCCACGACCTATCAATCCCAATGTCCAGATTTCCTGTGATGATTCACCTGTTCAATCTCACATGCTAGTAAAAGACTAAAAACTAATGTTCCCCAACCTATGCAAAATAAAGGAAAAGCAACGACCTCCCCTTATTCTCCCTCCAATGATTCCTCAAAATCTGTTTCTTCCCGCATGCATTTGAAGGATGATTGTTCCCATGTTATTAGCGAGATACAACCCCAAGGGTCTAACCAACCATGGGATACTTCCGAGAAATCAAAGGGAAACAACAACGAAAAAAGAAAAATTGCCTCCCAAAGTGGCAAGTATGGTTTTTAGATTATGTGTTTTTATGAGTTGAGTTGATGAAGACAGTGTTGATTGTTCTCAAAATGTTTGGACAACAAGCTCTATTTTTTTATTTTGTGGATAATATGGATGATGTGGATATTTATATATTTTTTGGATATGATATAAATTATTTCTGATATTTAAAATATCCATTTTGGAGGATATTTAAGGGAGCTACAATGGTCGCATGTGATTTAAATGATTATCATTTTTGTGTTATATTTTATGATTTGAAAAGAAGATATTTACAAGAGTCACAAGGGATCTCACCTACCTAGTTATTATTAATTAAAGACCCTTAACTATTATTATTATTTATTTCTCCTAAGCTAATTAGTTAAGTCAAACTAACGCAACTAAAGAAAGTAGTTGAACTACTTGAACTTATTTGGAAAGAATAAAAGCTAAATGAGAAGAAGAAACAAAGGGAGAATAGAAGGAGAAAGAAAGACTAAGGTTTTCTCTTTTGGTTTCATGAGATAGTTTCAGTTTATGAGAAGAAGAAACAAAGGGAGAATAGAAGGAGAAAGAAAGACTAAGGTTTTCTCTTTTGGTTTCATGAGATAGTTTCGGTTTTCATTCATTTCTGAGTTTATTCAAAGCCTAATTATCTTTTTGACAGCAGGGTCTTATTGTAGACAACAAGGTTCAAGACTGAACCAAAATCTTCAGACGCTTGTTTTTAGAGGTGTTGATCCATCCTTGATAGTTTGTGTATTCTTGTATGTTTGTGAATTAAGTTTCATGGCTGATAAAGGATATCTTGCAGAGTAAAAATGACAGCAGTTTGTGGCAAGCTGATCCGTATTATAAATTTCGGTTTTTCTTGATTGTCAGAGTCTTTTTGTATGGTGTTCATTGGGGATCTCTAAATCAGACTTTGGTCCATACCCTCGCTGGGGTTTTGTAAAGAGAAAGCACTTTCGATATCTCAGAATGAAATAAAATCAGATTGATATTCTGTCTCATATGTGTGTATTTATGACTTGGTTGCTTTTCACTTTTTGATCTCCATGTTTACTTTCTGTAATCTGTGTGTATTTTAGAAACTTATATAAACTTTATTTTATATTGCAACATTCTTTTCATTAATAAATAAGCCTCGATCCTAGTAATCAATACTTACGGATTGAGAGAATATTTTTGAGGCTATAAAACACAGGGTGACATTCCCGACTATCTTGTCCTAGTTAGGCAAGATTTGAAAATGATTGAGTAAGGTAATTCATACCTTTTCCTCAACATATGGCTAGGTCCTTTTAAAATTGATTTTGTCCTAAGTGAAAAATCATATCTTCTAAAGGATTTGGAAGAGATATTATTCTCTTACAACACTAATGGTTCCCACTTGAAACATTATGTGGAACCAGTATTATAATTCACGCTTATTTGAATTGACTTTTGTATATAGTCTTTATTTATTTATAAGAAATAAAATCTAGATAAGTTTTTCCATGACGTCGTCATTCTCTAAGTATTGTTGATCAATAAGAAATAAGGTATACATAGTTGTCACTATGTCCTCCTTTTAGACATCACTGAATCTGCTTTTTGATTTCAACATTGTTGTAGGATAGTTGATTTTGTCTTATTCCCTATTTCTGCTATCCCTTTCTTCCCTCCATCCTGAGATTCAAAAGAGCATATCAAAAAAAATTCTCCTTGAAAGTTTAAGAAGCATTATATGTTACATATTGATCGAATGTTATGAATACGTGACCAAACCCCCTCATACGTACCACTTTTCATAAGTTATTCCCAAAGTCCTGTCTCATTATTTCCCTTAAACCATCTTTTTCCCCCTGTTGCATAACCATTTTTTTCAATAATTTTTTTATCCACTTCTACTGGTCTGCGAAACCAGACATTCTGAGTTCTTAATCTATTGGAAACAAATTTCCCTGTGGAGTCGCTAGTTTGTTGACTCCCAAAAGCACAACATAGGGTCCCTGCATGCAAATTGGTTGCAATGCCTTATTATTTATGTATAATTAATAATACACTAGATAGGTGGGACCCCATGTGTGAATATGATGAAGGATGAGTCATCTCTTGTGTGCTCATGTCTTGGTTTTGAAATAAGATCTACAATTTATTGTCTCGAAATCACTCTTTAAAACAAAATGGGCAAACAACGAGCTTATTGGCGATTTTGATTAAAAGAGAAATGGTATTGATTTGATGATCATCACAGTTCTATTCTGCTACACATAGTTTGAATGAGAATTTAAACTCTAGACTTGAATTTGTATATGGTTATGTCATTGTGTTACTATGATTTAGTGTTAAAGGGTTATGCATCATTCTTTAAGTTTAAAATTTATAAGTGTTTGGGCATGGATTCCCTAGCAAGTGTGGACATATAATATGTTGTTGCAAAAAGGTTGGTGCACACATTAAGTTCGAAAACATAGTGTAAGGGTCGTGTATCCGACTTGCATTGAATTTGGTATGGCTATGGTGGATTATGCATTGTATGTGCTAGCACGCTCGTACTGGGCTATGGGTGATGGAGAAAATGTGGATATGACGTGCAGTAATTGCATGTCGCTCTAACCCTACCTCGATGGTCGCCACCCTTGCTATGTTCGCATTTGGTAATTTTTTTGGTTGGTGTTGCCTATGTGTTGCTCGACCTTGGAAGAAATAATCAGGTTTTGTTGATTCTCCTAGGAATTTTGCATCTAGGTATGAATGTTCTTGTTGCTACATCCATGAATTATTGCTCTGCTCATTAATTTAATCAAAGGTTGGCTCTTGCATTCGCTTACTGTCTATGTTTTTCCAAAGTTTATGGCATGTGTTTTTTTCAACTGTGTAATGGTTTTTGAATGAAGCTGGTCTCTGTTGGCGTTTATGTGCAAGCTAATTCACAATTGAATGTCTCTCTCTATCGAATGAAATTATGGTTGTTTTGTTGATCTACATGTTGGAAAATTTTATGGTGGAAGTAGTTCAGGTTTGACTCATCTCTAGTTATTTGGTGGTTTCTTGTCTCTCTGATATAAGAATGGTGTCATTGCTCGCCTATGGATTATTTGTAACCCTTGTCTGTTGATTATTTGTATATATCATGGATATACTTTCTTGCGGCTTCCATAAAGGGTCTGTGGAAATTTGTGGTGGTAAAAGATGGTCGAAGTTTTGTTTTTGGGCTAAACCCTCAAAGTGTTTTCCATCTTGATCTCTCATACCTCATTGCTTTTGATGAGTGGTATCTCAAACCATGAACTTGATGATTATGTAAGGGTGACTAAACCAACATTGGATAAGTTTGTTGTTCGCATCTCTTTTGTCATGGGGTTTTTTCGATTTGTTTACTTGATGGTGTTAGAGTTAATACCAAGCTCACTTGGTGATAAAACCAGTATTTTATATGACAGTATTGAAAGACAATGTTTAAGAGTTATGGTCGTGTTGTGTTAGCATGATTGAGGTGATAGGGTTTTTAGTTGGATAGAATGTCTTTGTTGACAAATTGTATATTTGTTGAATGAACTCTATGAACATGAAAAAAAGTGAAGAGTGGAAGATTTGTTATTTAAAATATCATCCTAATTGTTTCATTACCCACGGGGGTCACTTTTGGTCGATTTTGAGAGACTGTGTAGTGGTTAGAGAACACTGATTACAATTGTTGCAGACCCATTATGTCTATACAACAACTGTTAGTGTTGGTTGTTGGGTTGCTATGCTCTCTTGGCCATATTGTGTGTCGAATATGTTATGTTATAGTTGTTGGAATGTTTCTCAGGACAACCATTTATTAAATGAATTCTCTGAATATAATATAAAAATACACAGTGAACAATCTTGGAGTTTGAAGCAACAATCTTGGAATTTTGAAACAGAGTGTTGGATTTTGATTTTGAAACAGAAAAGTGTTTGGCAATTTTGTTGTTATGATGATGGTATTGTTTTGTATGGAAAATGATAGAACAACAACCATTTGGATCCCTTTCATTGTACCTTTTTTTGCACATTACATTCCCTTCATTTTCCCACATACACTTATAACACTCCATGTTCTATTATTAATCATTTAAAAGGAAAAAATATGTATGAAAACAAAAGGGATGGATATGGAGGTTGGGTGATGACTGGTGTTTGAGAGTTGGATATATACGCAGTTTTATTATTTCTGTGATTTCTTGAATAGTATCCATGTATCTTGTCCCATTCATGCTACCATATTTTGCACACTGCAAACCCCTCATATTCCCAATGACCCTATCACTCCCTATTCAGATGGAAATTGATTGATGAAGTTTTTAATGGATGTATTGCATGTGTTATGTAGTGGATAACAGAGCCAACTTTTGATTTTATTTAGGTAGAGTTTCATGCATGGATTATTAAGATTTTTTCATGATTTATTGAATATTCCTACAGGATGAGATTTTTCCGCAGATGCAGTAATGGAAGAGGTAATAGAGGTAGGGGAAATTGGAACAGGGGTCATAGAAGACCTCGGTTCTCCATACATTTCGATGTTGACCCCCAAGAATTGAACCATCTTTTCCAAGACGGTTTCTTCAACCTAGTAGGCCAAGGAATCCTTCAGTCCCGACTAAAAAGACCTCCCTTCCAAGCACATCAAAATATCTCTGGCATACTAGTCCCTCCTCATGTATCAATGAGACCAGAACCGCCCTCCAACGATGGTTGGAAATAGATTTTCCACCAGCCTATTGTTCGTCATCACGGTTGGCCTACTGCTTCTTTTCCATTACCCCCTCCACCACCAAAGAATCAAAATTCCCAAGTTGATCCTATTGTCTCACCCATGCAGTCATCGCATGCTAGTAAAAGATTAAAAACAAATGTTCCCGAGCCTGTGCAGGACAAGGGAAAAGGAATAGGTACTCCCTTCGACTCATCCAAGGAATCTGCCAAATCAATCTCGTCTCTCCTTCATCTTAAGGATGATTGTTCTCATGTTATTAATGCACTTCAACCACAATGCTCCAACCAGCTAAAGGCTACTACAAAAACTTCAAATTGGAACAACAGTGAGAAGAGGCCTAATGCCTCTCATAGTAAATATGGATTTTGACATTGGATAATGTTATTTTTTATGTTAAAAACAGTATTTTTACTTTGAAAAAGTTTTGGACAACAAGCATATATCTAGGCAGTTTTTTGGGGGACAACATGGATATGATACTTTTGGATATGGTCATATTATAAATTGCTAATATTTAAAATATTTGATCATAATTGTGGATACGGGAGTTACAAGGACAATACATTTTAAATCTTATGATCGATTTTTATATTTCATGTTTATTAAAATAAACAATTGGGAGTCACAAGGGGTCCCACCTATTTAGTTATTATTTAAGACCCTTATTTATATATTATTATTATTTATTTGTCTCAAACTAATTAGTTAAGTTAATTTGACTTAACTAAAGAAAGGTAGTTGAAGTACCCTAAATTATTGAGGAGGAATAAAAGCTCAATGAGATGAAGAGACAAGGGGGGGAGAATAGAAGGAGAACTACATCCATATGGTTTTCTCTATACTAGTGAGATACTTTCAACTTTCATTCATTCTAAGTTTACTAGAAAGATTAATCCTCTTAATGACAACATGGTCTTTTTGAAGGAAACATGATTCAAAAACCGAATCACATATTTCAACATTTTTTTTTAAAGGTGTCTGATTTATCTTTGACAGTTTGTGTATTTTTGTTTGTGCATGAATTGAATTTCATGACTGATAAGGAATATCTTGCAGATTCAAGTGACAGCATTTTGTGGCAAGGTGATCCAGATATTTAGCTTCAGTCTTCTTCTTGATTGTCAGAGTCTTTTTGTATGGTTCCCATCGAAGGATTCTAAATTTTATTTTGGTCCCTACCCTCGCAAGGGTTTGTAGAGAGAAGTCAGTTTTGTATTTCGGAATGAAATAAATGAAAAATCCAATTATTGTTTCAGTCTCACACATGTGTTTTAATGATCTGGTTCATTCTTTTTCTTTGATCTCCATGTATACATTTGTATAATTTATGTACACATTCATGTAACTTTGTTTAAGTTTACTTCTTTTGCATTGTTATATATAACACATGTAATTAATACTTGGTTCTTTGTAATTAATACTTGTGGATTAAGCGATTGTTTTTTAGGCTATAAACCCCGGGTGACATTCCCAACTATCTTGTCTTAGCCAGGAAAGATATAAAAATGTTTGAGTAAGGTTTCTAATACATTTTCCTCAACACACACTTCTTACATAATTCTTCAAATTTATTCCCACAAAACTCTCCACCATTATCTGTTCTCGACACCTTAATTCTTTTCTTTGTTTGATTCTCAACAAGAGCCTTAAACTCTTTAAACCTATCAAAGACTTCAGATTTCTTCCTGAGGAAATATATCCAAGTATTCCTCAAGAAGACATCCATAAATGAGACATAGTACAAAAAATTTCCCAATGATGGAATCGACACAGTTCCAAACACATCATTGTGCACTAGCTATAAAATTCCTTCTGCCCTCATTGCACCAGAAAGGAATCTTACCCAATTATGCTTCCCATACACACAATGTTCATAGAAATTAAAAGACATACCTTCAACCATACCTTTTCCATGTAGTAGTCGAATACCCTTCTCTCTCATATGTCCCAGTCTTTGATGACACGTCATAACCTTTTCTCCAAAGACTGTAGGATTTTTTTCTTCTTCTGCTCCAATAGCAGGAACGATAGAAATATTACACCCATCACTAATAGTGCTTCTTTGCAGCTTATAAAGAGTTCCAATCTGAACTCCCTAAAGAAACACCATTGCTCCTCGAGCCATTTTGCTTACAAAAATTAAATTTATAGCCAATCATGGGATGTGTTGAACAACAAGAAGTGTTCTAATCCATCCATCTATGAGCCTCAACTTGACTTTTCCTCGTCCTATGATTCTGGTTGTCGATTCATCACCTAGGAAAATATTACCTCCATCATACCTTTGATTTTCACAGAACCACTCCCTGTGGGGAGTCATATGAAAGGATGCACCCGAGTCAACCAACCATGCCTAATGATCTGCATGCGCACTTGAAGAAGACAAGTACACATCCCCTCCTTCTTCCTTGGAGGTTTTTTCTTCTGTAGAGGGAGCACCTTAAGATCCCTTCACTTTCTCAACGCTTTTGGATCTATATTTCTTCTTGAAGTGCCCTTATTTTCCACATCTCTAGCATACCTTTACAAACTTTTTGGGATACTTAGATCTACCCATAGACTTAGATCTCCCACTTGATGACTTAGATCTATTTCTATCCTGGGAGCGTCCTCATGCAAATAATGCATATGTGCTATGTCCTTCCATGTTCGTCTGTCTCATCTCCTTCGATAAAAAGGATGAGACAACATAATCGAAACTCAAGGTAGTTGTATTACTACCTATGAACACAACCAAACTATCCCATGAGTCTGGTAAAGAGCACAATAAACAGATACATTTATCTTCATCTGAAATTTTAATCTCAACAGATAACATCTAACTCACCACAATGTTGAAAGCATTCAGATGCTCTATTACCGAGTCTCCATCTCTCATACTTAAGTTATACAACTTTTTCCACATGAACAATTTATTTACTAGGGACTTAGACTGATACAGGTTCACTAACTTATCCCATAAATCCTTGGTTGTAGCTTCCCATGACACGTTCAATAATACTGAATCTAAGAGACACAATTGGATTGTGATCTTCTTCTTCTGATCCAACTTTTTCCAGTCATGTGTTGACATTCCTATAGGTGTAGTACCTAGATCCAACGCGACCCACTAATATCTATCTACTAACAAATCTTCCATCTTGAGCTTCCAGAGCTCAAAAAATTTCCCATTAAATTTCCCGATCTCTATTTTCGAACTGCTCGTCATTTCTCTTCACCTGAAGAATCAATATTGCATATCTCCCATAGTAACAAGGATTATTACAGTCCCGATCCAAACCCATGACCACAAAGGCGCCCCCCTGAAGCCAACAATTGCTCTGATACCAAATGTAGATTTTAACCTTGTACAATATTTTACTTCAAACATATTTTCAATAAATGAACATAAAAAATACAATAAAAGATACACACATTACACATATATTTTTCCCCTGGAAACCCAAACTGGGAAAACCAACATATTCTATATTCATTTACATTCACACATTGTTTACAATACAATATACATATAGGAGCCAACGACATCCAAAACCCTAATCCAATGACCTGGATTAGTCAACACCCCTAATTCCTTAACTGGAAATAGAAAACCATCGGCGAAAAACCATGTGTTGGAAAACCACCCATAAATGGACACGAAAATCGAGGACCGCCAAAAAATGGACAAAAAAATGAGGAAAAATAATTGACACAAATTCTAGTCGTGCAAAGAATATAACACATATCCAACATTCTCCCACTTGTTGTTTTATTTGCATACAGGGGGTTACAGGGTTACATAATCAACATTTCAGGGCAGCAATGCCCATAGATCCTTTACACCAAGAGAACTTCTTCGTACTCACTGATTTTGTTAATGAATCTGCAACATTATTCAAAGTGTCCACCTTCATCAGAAACACCTTCTTTTCTTCAACCATGTCTCTCACAAAGTGATATTGAACATCAATATGTTGTCTTTAAATAATAAGCTTGGTTCTTCGCTAGAAAAATTGCACTCTGACTGGCATATTCTATCCTTACAACTTGTTGTACCAACCCAATACCTGAACACAATCTTTGTAACCATGTTGCTTCCTTACTGGCATGATTGGTTTCCATGTATTCAACTTATGTAGTTGAAAGTGCCACTACAGACTATCTTTTGCTCATCCAATTGATTGCTCCTCTAAACAGGTTAAACACATACTCTCTTGTAGATCTCCCGTGATTTAGATCTCTAGCCCAGTATGCATCCACAAAGCCATGTATGTCCAACACTCCGACCAATCTTGGTCTTCCTTGGTAGAACAAACCATAACTAGAAGTTCCACACAAATCCCTGAAAACTCTCTTTACTGTTGTCCAATGCTCCTTCCCTAGTTTTGACATATGCCTGCTCAAAACTCCCACTACATGTGCAATGTCCGGTCTAGTACAAACCATTGTGTACATCAAACTGCCAACAACACTCGCATATGGAACACAAGACATGTCTTCCTCCTCTTCCTATGTCTTGGGACACTGATTCACATATAACTTTACACATATACAAATAGGGACGTTGACCGGTTTACATTCCTGCATATTAAACCTCTTCAATATTGTCTCGACATATTTTCTATGATTAAACCAGATTTATATGTTTTTCTGATCTCTTTTAAGTTCCATGACCAAAATGAAATTTGCAGCACTAAGATCCTTCATGTCAAATTTAGAGGACAACTAAGTTTTCACATGCTGGATAATCTCCTTGTTGTTTCCTATCAACAACATGTCATCCACATACAAGACCAAATAAATCAAATGATCACCAATTAATTTATGTCATTCATGTCAAATGATCCTTCATGTCATGTATATTTAGATGACATTCTTATTTTTAGTGGGGCTTGGGATGAACATGTGAGGCATGTAAAGAAATTATTGGATACTTTGCAAAGGGAAACATTGTATGTAAAATTGTCCAAATGTGAATTTGGTAAGACTGCACTTGTGTACTTAGGTAATATTGTAGGAGGAGGACAATTAAAAATTGATCCTTCCAATATTGATGTAATTGTAAATTGGCATGAGCCCAAAAGTGTAACCGAGATACTAAGCTTCTTAGGTGCAGTCCAATATTGGAGGAGGTTCATTTCAAACTTCTCTTTTATAGCAACTCCTTTGCATGCCTTAACCAGTGTGAAGAACACTTTTCAGTGGGGAGGAAAGAAACAAAAAGATTTCGACACTTTGAAGGAAAACACCAGTACCGCCCCAGTATTAGCACTATCGAATCTTCAACAACCCTTTGAGATCAAGACAGATGCCAACGGATACTCCATGGGTGCAGTATTGATGCAATATCGTAATCCTATATGTTACCACTCTGAAGCTTTTAACCAAGCTATTGTTAACTATCTTACATATGATAAAGAGCTGTATGCATTAGTTCAAAGCGTAAAGAAATGGAAGCACTACTTGTTAGGGAAGGAAACAATCATACATACAAATCACCAACCCTTACAGTATCTCCAAGCACAAACCAAACTGCAACAATCTCGACATTACAGATGAATGGGTTCCCTACAACAATTTCATTTGGTAATCAAGTACAAAAAGGGTACAAGTAACAAGGTAGGTGATATGCTTTCTAGACATCCTATTATTGCTTCTATTATTTTGAATAATACTTATTTATCTCATGATAGCTATGTGGAACAATATGCCATTGATGAAGATTTTAAAGAAGTATATGAGAAGCTAACCCATGGTGCACAGGTAGAGAACTATTGTCTGCAGGGAAAACTACTCTACCATCTTGGAAAATTATGTATTCCTACAAGTGAATGAGTCCATGTAATACAAGAAGCTCACACTTCTCTTGTGTCTGGGCATTTTGGGGTAGGAAAAACTATGGCTCATTTACAGAGGTTTTTTTACTGGTCTCAAATGAAAGAAATTGTAACTAAATATTTAAATGGGTGTGTGATGTGTTCTACTTGTAAGCCCACTAATAGAAAATTGGGGCTATACTTACCACTACCTGTTCCATTCCATCCATGGGAAAGTATCTCCGTGGATTTTGTAGGGGGTTTACCAATGTCGAAAGGGGGTCATGTCTATTTGTATGTTGTAGTGGATAGGTTCAGCAAGATGTGTATCTTAATGCCATGTAAAAAGAAGATCATTGTTGAACAAACTGCTAATCTCTTCTTTCAATATGTTTGGGTTCACTTTGGGTTACCCACATCTATTATCTCAGATCGAGATACTCGATTCCTTGGGGATTTTTGGACAAGATTGTGGAGAATGATGGATACCAAGTTGAAGATGAGCACTTCTTTCCATCCACAGATCGACGGATAGAAAGAGGTTGTAAACCGAAAATGGTACTTTTACTTCGAGGATACTACAACAAGCATCCCAAGTTATGGGATCAATAGATACCCTATTGTTGGCCCCGACAACTACCCCTAAATTTTTACAAAAATTAAAGGTTCCCCATTAGAATCTTGATATTAATTATAATGAGATACATAATCAATCTTTTCAAATAGTTCTATACCTTGGCTTGCTTTGAGACAAACTTAAGACATTCACTATAGTATGAGACATTCATTACAAGAGTATATGTCAAAATTTAGAAACAAGCATAGAAATCTCAATTTAAACAAAAACACTAATTTTTATCAACTGTTTACTTTCGTTTAAATTATGATTGTGTTCTTTTTTTTGCTCATTAGCAAGTTTGACTATTTTGAATAATGGGTTCAATACTTCATCAAATAATATCTTGGTTGGTTTCTCATTTTCATAAAATCATTTGGTGACATTAATTAATTATTATTTTTTTCATTTTGTATCTCATTTCAAAACAAAAAAAACAAGCCCCCAAGGGAGCAGCTCAATTGGCAAGTGCCATGAAAATGAAGTTCCAAAGAGGTGTCGAGTTCAACTCCCCCCGACTAATATAGTGTGTAACGCGTGGGGCTACTATCCACACCTAGAGGTTATAGTGGTAGAAATTGGATAACACGACCACGTGTAACACAAGTACGTGCCCAACTAGTTGTTGATTCCGCCAACCATAAAAATAAAAACTAAATAAAAAGAAGAAGAAGAAGAATTATCTATCATTTGTTTGATTTTGTAAAAAACCAAAATTAATATTTTTCTTTTCTCCATTAACTTGAAGCTTCTAGAATTTTACGATCATATTTGAAAGTAAATTATAAACAATGTTTGTTTAGAACTTATAATTAGTTTAAATTCATTTTTTATTTTATTGTTCTAGATTTTGTTTTATTCACAATTTTTAGGTTATTAATTTATGTTTCTTTTTGTTTCACAGGTTTCTATTATCAGTTATTTGGTACGGATTTGATCATGGCTTGATTTTATTATCTAAATGCGTTCAAGATGATTGATCCAAAAACAAAATCGGATTGCTGCAAATAAATTTATGAGCAACAACAGAAAAAATTTGGAAATGCGTCAAGAACAGAGGCACGATTTTGCGGGATTGATTGCAACTAAACCGTGAGTAATTTGAAGAAACGGTTGAAAACCCATCTCCCAAATGGACCCATTTAGCTTCCAAATGGAAATTTTCCCAAAAAAATGCACGATTTGAAAGATATTTCTGTCTCTTTACGAGACAAATTTCAGGTCGCGAAAATTATTAGTGACTCCCAGACTGTTCATTCATTGTATAAATATATGAGAAAGTTTAGAGCCATGGAGATCCAAGAAATTGGGAGGATGATTTCTATCCTTTCTCTTTTGTATATTATTTATTTTGTAAACTTTTCTTCTTTTCAAATGGAGTAACAGAGGGTTGGAATCTTTGGGAGAATGGACGAGCATTTTCAAAGAAGAATATGGAATTCTAGGTTGCTTAATGGCTTTTGTCCTGTGAGTGAAATGGTTTTATTTTTATTATAATATATTCATATTCTTTGAATAATTGATTATGCATTGATTTAAATTAACTTTAGTCTTTTTTATCAATACATGGTTAATTGATATCATTTATATATTAATTTTTTCAATCTTTAAGAATCTATTATCCCAAAAGTTCTTCCTGGACCATATGATGAACATATTTTGTTGAAACTATTTGAGAAAACAATTTACTCTTTGGCTTTTGTGCCTTTGTAGATTGTGCAATGTTAATATTGTTTCTCATATAATTTTTGAATATGAAACTTTATTTGTATTGAATTAGCTTTAGACTATTCTGCATATGATTTTTTATATCATGCTTTTCTTTATGTTGTTCATTATCTTTTGGTTTAGTTTATATCTGTGACTGATCTTCTATTCAAGTATTTTGAGTTTACATATGATGCTAAATAGTTGGTAACATCATTCCCGAGAATTGAAATTTCTGTCATTATCAGTTATTGGACATTTCAAGGTCACAAGATATATAATTATTTGTCTTTATGTCGTTATAAACTCGCTCCAGAATATGAAACACTTCCTTGAATTTCTTCAGGAAGTATTACGATTTCTTTTTTCATAGGTTTACACTTGACATAGGTTAAGAGGAGCTCATACAAATATAGAAGGATGAATTTAGCTTAGTATTGTTGATCAGTGAGAGGTTAGTAAGTGCATTGCTTTATTTTATTCAGATTTGTATATATATGAATGAGAAGATGATTGCATTAATTAGCTTTGATTGTTTCTGTGTCATTGATTCAATTGTATTTACTTAGTATTTATTAGTTTAAAATCTTTAAACATTAAAAAAAAAAAAAAAAGATTTATGTTCTTACTTTATCTTATTTTGAAACATTATTATAAACATTCATTTTCGTAATATTTCAAGTAAACCCTGTAAACTGTATATAGATTGTTTATAATCATTTGTATATTCACGTTTCCTTTTAATAAACATTAGTAAGTAATATATCATTTGTTAGAATCATAGATTTTAGATTAGTTTCATTTCTTTTATTATTTTTAGGACTTTAGTTGGCCAACGAAGCCATTAAACCTGTCGGGTCATTTCATTCCAAAAGGCTTGGGTTATTTAGAGAACCCCGGTCCGGATTTGACCTTCTGGTTGACGGTGTGTCACTTACGCCTGTCAAAACCTATGTAAAACATGCTTACAACCGAGCCTTACATTCCTCCACTCGTGTTCGCCTTTTGAGACATGTTTTGGGTACCTACCTAAAGTTCCTTTGGACTTGATGTATGGGAGATTTGTCGATTCAAATGAAGAAATAAATGAATACATAGCCCACAAGTTCATCCAAAGGATCCAACAGGTACACCAAGAAGTTAGGGAACAATTGGAGAAAATTCAAGCACAATATAAAGCTCGGTATGACAAACACAAGGTTGATCATCAGTTTCGGGTTGGATACTAGGTATGGCTTCACGTTAGCAAGGAGAGATTGAAGGGTGAAGGCAAGAAACTCAAGCCCATTCATTATGGACCCTTCACTAGTTTGGAGAAAAGTGGTACCAATGTTTTTCTTCTAGATCTTCCACCTTATATGCAGATTTATTCAATTGTAAATGTAGAGAACTTGAAACTTGTTGAGCCTCCCATGATCATGGATCAAGATGAGGAAGTTTCAATATCGTCAGTTGATGAGTTTGCTCCTGAGTACTTGGATGAGTTAAAGAAAGATATCATCTTGGACATAAAGACGATGAGTTCACGCAGGGGTGATGTTGATTATATTCGAGTAGGCTTAAAGGGAACACATCCAAGCAAAGCAAAGTGGATTGAGAAGGACAAGGTGAGAGAACTCTTCTCTCACTTATATGTTGATTGATGAAAGATTTTGGTGGTCCAAAAATCTCTCAGTGGGAAGGCATGATCCAAAAAGGATATAGAGAAGACTAAGGACAACTCAAAACTCATAGAAGCAACTCAGGAAGCTCAAAATGGCCTCAGTAGACAGAGAAAGGGAAAAAAATTCAAAGTTCTCAAAACTCAATGAAAATGTCATCATCACAAAGAGCACATCACAAGCTTTCCAACAATGCAAACCACTCATCAAACGGAGTTAGGGATTGAAAAATATTCACAGTCAAATTTTGGTCAACCTAGCCCAATTAGCAAGGGGATGAGTCAACATCTGTACTGTTGACGTCAACATCAGTATCGATGACATCAACATCCATACAACGTATGTGACACACGTAAGAGGTGAAACGTTTCATGCTTATGTCAGCATGATTTCAACATGGTGATGTGGAAGCACTAGAGGCTGCCATGTGTCACTCATATTTGTCTTTTTCGAGTAATTTTGTGGACCAGTAAAAATGTGCCACATGGCAGTCCCTACAACCATGTGGTAGGCAGTACGGTGACATGGTGGATGACATGGCAGGATGATGTGGCAGGTCATATGCTAACGTGGCAGGTGATTGTATAGTTGGTTGAATTGTCCCAATGGTTGGCTGCCATGTGGCCTAGTCATGGGCTGCCACTTGGTAGTGGGCAAATTCCCAATGATGACCCGAGCAAGAAATTCCAAAAAAATAAAAGGTTTGGAGGGTCCGCCAAATCTGGTGCCAACGGACATATCCAAACCTCTACTGAGATTGGTGGAACCACCATGTAATACTATATATATATATATATATAAGTTGCAACCAACAACCCAAAAGGGGAGGCCCGTGGGCTCAACCTCGAGACCTCCCCCTCTATCTACGCCTTAACACATGCTTCGCCAACCACTTGGCCAACGACCTTTCGTTGATTATAAAGCCAAGAATTTCATTTAAAAATTGAATCTGCCTAGTGCTGAGGGGAGGCGCGTGAGGGTATGACCGGCATGCTTTACAAGGCATTTCTCATCATTTATTGCAGGTTGTAGGGCACAGAAATCGAGACAAAGTTTCTCTTGGGCCTAGAAGTGCCAGAGTCAGATTGAAGCGTAGAGACAATCATTTTTGGGTAATTCGATGCCATGAATTCAATGGTGTTGTTTGTTTTCTGATCGGAGCAAATCTTATGCAACTTGATTCCAGAATGAGGTTTACCTATGTATTTTGCCAAATTCTTTTGCTGAGTTAATAAAAAGGCCTACCCATTTGAGAGCAAGACCCGGAGACGTAGTCCACCATGGACGAACTCTGTTATCGAGTTTTTGTGTTCAGATTTGATGCTTATGCCTCTTCATTATTGAGTTTTTCCTTCTTTAATGGTGCACTTTACTTTATTCTCATTTAATACAATTCTTTATAAGTCACTTCGATGAAAAGATCCTGGATCATAAATTGTTCCAAATTTATATGACCACTTAGTCCTTGACCGAAGACATAACTATTGAAGAGACAGTGGAGTTAGAGGTTGAAGACACCAACACTCAAATTCGGGTGGATATCGAACCTCCATTCCCTCATGAAGAACCACTCATCTCCTTGCATGCATTATCAATCATTTTGACTCCACAAACCTTGAAAATCATGTGTTACATCAAGCACCAAAAAGCCGTAGTCCTAGTTCACAGTGGTAGTACTCACAATTTTATTCACAAGAGAGTGGCATAAGAAACCCAATGTTTTGTACACCTAGTGAACAACTTTCAAATCATGATTGCTAATGGAGGTATGGTGAAATGTGAGGGAATATGTGAAAATGTTACTCCAAATGGGAGACTATCATCTCAAAAACCATCTATTTTCCATCAATATGGGTGTCGGGTTGTGATATAGTATTGTGGGAATAATGGTTATGCATGTTGAGACCAATCACCATGGATTTCAAAGAAACCTATATGAGTTTCATTAAAGAGGTTCATCTACACACCCTTTGAGGTCTTTAAGAAGGCTCTCCAAAAATAGTATACTCTTATCGTATGGAGAAGTTATTAAAGAAAGTCCACTCTGGCATTATTTCCCAATTTAATGCCATAAAATTTATGGATAATTTGACACAATAAATCCACCCAAATTTACAGTTGGTCCTTGACAAACATCATTAGGTCCTTGAGACACCAAAGGGTTTACCTCCTTGAAGATAGCATGAATGTGGAATTCCCCTAATTCTAGAAATTCAAGCACCAAATGTATGTCCTTATCGACACCCTTTTTCACAAAATAATGAAATATAAAATATCACTCAAGGCATTTAGAGGCAGGGGTCATACGTCATAGTACTATCCCTTACTTAGCATCAATATCCATGGTGTTAAAGAAGGAAGGCACTCGGTTCACTTGTCCTCATTTTAGGGCTCTCAATAAGTTGATGATCAAGGACAAATTTCTCATCCAAGTTATTGATGATCTCTTGAATGAAATTCATGGAGAAAAGTTTTTCACTAATCTTGATCTATGTTCAGGATACCGCCAAATTAGGATGAAAGAGAAAAACACCCCTAAGACAACCTTCAAAACAAATGAAGGTCATTATGAGTTTCTATTGATGCATTTCGATCTTTGTAATGCTCCATCCACTTTATAGAACCTCATGAACAATATTTTCAAAAACTTCCTATGTGATTTTGTGTTGTTCTTCTTCAACGATGTCTTGATTACAATAAAACATGGTAATCACACATGGAGCATGTTGATAACTCCTTGCAACTCTTGAGAGACAACCAATTATTCGTGAAGTGCTCCAAATGTGCTTGGATCTCCTAAGGTTGAACATTTGGGTTGCATTGTACATCAAGAGGGAGTATTAGTTGATCCCAAGAAAGTGGCGGCTATGCAAGATTGGCCCAGTCCCAAAAAATTGAATATCTTGAGAGATTCTTAGGAATTACAAGATACTACAAGGAATTTGTGAAAAATTATGGAAAAATTGCACCGCCTTAAACATAATGTCTTTGTCTAGAGTGAGGTAGCCGCACAAACCTTCATTGCTTTAAAATATGCCATGCACACTACTCTAGTATTAGTAGTGTCTGAATTTAATAATACTTTTTTCTTGGAATGTGATGCCTCGGGCAGAGGACTTGGAGTAGTATTGATGCAAGGAGGATACTCATTGGCATTCACTAGTAAGAAATTGTGTGACTGCAATTGGGAAGATCCACATATGAGAAGGAAACGATGGCTATCCTTCATGCAGTGGAGACTTGGTGTTCATATCTCATAGGCAGGCATTTTCAGATCAAGATTGACGATCATAGTTTGAAGTACTTCCTTGAACAATGATTTTCTTCACCATAGAAACATAAATGGGTCACCAAGAAGTTGGGGTATGATTATGAGATCATATATAATAATGGTAACGAGAATTTTGTAGATGATTCTTTATCCAGACAATTTGAGGAGGATGGGTCACTCCTTGCCTTATCATTACCAAGTCCAGGATGGCTCAAGTTCACAGGGAATGGCTAGAAAATAGTACTTTAAGGTAGCTCATCCAATAGCTTCATGTAGATCCCAACCCACCTAAAAGTTATACATGGAAACAAGAAACATTGCGGTATAAAAGGCACATTGTTTTGGAAAAATATTCACCCTTAAAAAAATGATTCTTAGAGGAGCTACATTCATCACTAATAACATGTCTCTATCTTTCATAAAACCTATGAAAGGACTAAGCATTTTTTATTTTGGGACAACATGAAAACATATAGCCAAGATTTCGTAGTATCCCTTAATGCTTGCTAAAGAAACAAGATAGAGAGACAATGAAGCTACCAAAGGCATTGCAACCACTACTAATCCCAACATAGATACGGATAGACATTTCAATGGATTTTATCGTGGGACTCCCAAAAGTAGGCAATAAATAAATCACCATGGTGGTTGTTGACCATCTTTCAAAATTTGCTCATTTTTGTGCCCTAGCTCATCCTTTCACTCCTTCCTCAATATCCCAAGCATTCATGGATCACATCTTTGAGTTACATGGTATTCCCACTTCCATTGTCTCAGATTGGAACCACACATTCACCAACAAATTTTGGCATAAGTTATTTACAATTCAAGGTACACGATTGAATATTGTTGGATATGTGTTATATTCTTTGCATGACTAGATGTAGTGTCTACATTGCGCCAGGCATGCAGGGGGGTAAGGATCCCCCTGCACAGGCGTTCGGGGGCAGTGACCTCGAAAAAAAAATCCTCGATTTTCATGTCCATTTTTGGGCGGTTCTCATTTTTCATGTCCATTTATGGGCGGTTTTTCAGCACATGGTTTTTTGCCGATGGTTTTCTATTTCCGGTTAAGGAATTAGGGTTTTTGACTAATCCAGGTCATTGGTTAGGGTTTTGGATGTCAATGGCTCTTATATGTATATTTTACTGTAAACAATGTATGATGTGAATGAATATATAATATGTTGGTTTTCCTAGTTTTAGTTTCTAGGGGAAAAATATATGTGTAATGTGTGTATTTTCCATTGTATCTTTTTTGTTTTTTATTGAAAATATGTTTGCAGTAAAATATTGTACAAGGTTAAAATCTACAAATATGAGCACTATATATCATCCTCAAATTGATGGTCAAACATAAGTGGTCAACAAGTGCGTAAAAACTTATTTGAGATGTTTTGCTTCCAAAAAGTTGTGTCAATGAGCACAATGGATTCTCCTTTCCAAATGGTGGTACAATACCACTTATCATGAAGCTACCAAAATGACGCCATGTGAAGTTGTTTATGGACAAAAACCCATGTCAATGGAATCCTATGTACCAAGCACCTCCAAGGTTCATGCAATATATATAATGATTGACACCGGAGAAGCTATTATCTGTATCCTCGAGGAAAACTTGGTTATGGAGAATGAAACAAGAAGCTAGTCAACACATATCCAAATGTTCTTTTGTCGAAGGTGATCAAGTGTTTCTTCACCTACAACCTTATAAATAGACATCACTCAAATATAAATTTCCTTAGAAGATAACTCCCAATTTGAATGTATGGTCTTGATTAGATCATACAATGCATTGGTCAGGTTTCCTAGAAGTTGGCTCTCCTAGCCCACTCCAAGATTCATCGGTATTTAATGTGTCTTGTTTGAATAAGGTTGTGGCATCAAATTGAAAAGTGTATACCGACCTACCAGAACTTGATGAATAAGGTTTGATTTGGCTCCATCTAGATGCAATATTGGATACCCAAGAGCATTAGCTGTGTGAGCGCATGATTAGGGAAGTATTGATCTAGTGGAGAGATATGCAACCGAAATATTCCACATGAGAACCGATAGTGATTTTACAACAATTTCCTCACCTTTATCCTTGAGGAAAACATTACTTTCAAAAGGGGAGGGCATGTTAGGGTCCTACCCTAACCCCCTCACTTGGATACTTCATTAATGTATGAGGTCACCTTTCTTAAATAAGGCCCATTACATAGTTAGTTAATAGTCAATCATTGTAAAAAGGGCCCTCTTTATTAATAATGCCCAAATTAGTTAGTCAACATTCATTATAAGTAGGCTCGTAGGTAGTTAATATTCTCTATGTATAGTGATATATTGAGTAGAAGGTTATGTAATGTTTTGTCAATAATTGTTATTATATTTGGAGCCTTGCTCTAGGAAGTTTCCCCATTGAAGAGGCAAGTGAACATAGCTCTTTTTTTTTTATTATCAAGAGATATTTCTCAGGTTTTATCTATTTTCTCGTGTTCTTTGGTTTTTCACTACATTTTATATGAATGCTCTGAAGTCGTGGGTTTAAGTACATTACAAAGGAGGTGTGATTTGAAATGGATTAGAACAATCAAATGTTTTTAAGACTTAGGACCTAAATGTAATTCAACAATTAATGAGGTTATATAAAATATTAAAGACAATGCAAATGTAAAAGTAAAGGAGACAAAAGTGAGGAAAAACAAGAATTAAATAAAATATGAGAGAAGAGACTAGGGAATGGGAAATGAAAGGTCGGGAATGTTGGTCTTCCCATTACCCTAGCTCTCCCTATTTCTTCTAGTAATTTCACTCTTAAAGGAATTTTTTCTTTTGTTGACCAAGAGAGGAGGATTTCAAATATCCCAGGAGCTACATTATAACTATAAATTGCCAAAATAGAGACTGAGAAACCATTCGAATGTTGGTTTTCTCGTTTGGGTTTCCAAGGTAAACAGTAAGTTCTTTCGTGATGAATATCTCTATTTGTTGTGTTATTTTTGTGTCTATGAGTTTAAAGTGAAGCTAATTTGTATTCTAATGACTACCTAGTAATTTTAATGGTGTGAAGATTCATGTAATGGAAATGATCTAAGTTTTGCTTCATGTTTTCAATCCTCTTGGCCATTAAAGAATCCCAACAGCTCTGGAATGCACACCTTTGGTTTATCTCTGAGATTCAAGATCAATGGCTCAAATAATATGGTTGTTTCACTATGTAAAGAGTTTCCAATTCCAATTTTTCTTGTTTAATTGTCTATTGGAGAAGGGAAAAAATGTCATTGTTTCTAGCCATGGTTTCCACATTCCATCTTCTTGTTTTCCGAAGATTCAATTATCGCCTGTAAAAATTACAAAAACCACATTGCCCAACAAGTAGTTGAAACCTCTCCACAACCCGTAATGGCCATTTATGAGTGTTTGGAGGCCATACACATCACCATATAATCTATATGAATTCCATTCAAGCAATACTATCATCTCTTTTGGTTGTATATTGGGCTAAGAGTTGAGGTTATTTAATTATCAAAGGAAACTTTAATTACTCCCTTATAATCAAATCATTTGGTATTTAGTGGTTGGTCTATTCCTTCTCTAACCATTGGAGCTATCCACATATTCATTGCAAAATGCCTTTTATTAGAATGTTCACATAGTTACAATGGTGTTGGAGTTAATTGTCATCAAGGAAGCATTAGGTAATGGATCATGATATATTATTGATTGTTGGATTGACAACAATGGTAATTGATATGTTTCCTCCCTTGTACAAAAAAAAACTCAAGGGTAATTAAATACCTAAATGTTGGTTAGAATTGGGATAGAGACATATGTGTGTCCATGTTGAGTTTAATATATTTTAGTTTAGATGGTTTTATTAACCAATAAGAGAGGCTTCCACCTCCACTAAATCAGGGTTTCTTTGGTCAATGCATTTTGGCTTCATTCATACAATTATAGTGACTTGGGAAGAATACATACTTATTGATGAGCAGTGCTTTGTAATGAAAGTTGTAGTTGAAGCTTGAGAACATACTTATTGTGATTGAAACCAAAGGTACATTGAGCCAAGTTCTTTTGTTATCCAAACACTTGATATAAAGTTGGTAGCATTGCTCATTTTGTCTAGAAACAAGTCCAGAGATTGTGCATTGTTATCTTAACACAACAAGGTTGATCTATTGTTGGCAATAAAATCTGAGTCACTTGAACTTGTTAATGGTTATTATTGGCCTATGGTACCAAACCAATGACCAAGCCTTGAGTCCAAGCCTAAGTAGATCCTTCATGCCATATGGTGATCAAAGAAGCATAGTCTCAACCTTAATCATCTTGATAGATTCAACTTAGTTGGATATAAACGTGCAAAGGAGCTTCACTTAAGACAGAGTTCTCAATGACAAAGTATCTGTAGAGTCTTGGTTTTATTGGCCTGATTAATATTGTGTTCTTAGTTGGTTGGTGTGTGCAGGTTACACCAGAGAGCGGGCCATACCTCTAATCCTGAAGAGTATTTTTACACTCAGACTTTAATCAAGAATAGATGCGTAGTAGTCATTCTTAAGACAAATCTCTCTACACAAGTATGATAACAGAGAACATGAATTTAATTCCGCAATGTATCTATGTTGGTGAAGTGAGTGGGTTGTAATTCCCTCGTTTGCATATCACTTTTGCAATAGGTAGAAAAATTATCTCCATCTAAACTAACTGCCCATATTATCTATGAGAGATGATTATGGCTTCTCTTATTTCCATATTGCATAGTAATCATAAAGAATTAAGATGTGCTTTTATATAGAGAAAAAAATAGTGTTAGATGTGGCTACTCTCCTACTCATAAGTTTCTTGTATTCAATACTTATTTTATTATTCTTTCATTATACATGCAAACTGGTCCAAGCATGGTGATGAGTATTCATTGCTAGCCTCATCCATGCGAAATGCACATCCTCCACATCTATCTCCCCAAACCAATGTAAGAATGTGGGCACACACCCCACTCCTTTGGTATGCAAGGGGTAGTGCACTCAATGGCCTCCCATCATTGCTAATGGAAAGGGGCAAGGTGCAACACCTCCATCGCTCATACAACCTCTACATTATTTAGCACACCAAGTTTTTCTCACTCGCCCCAGGTTCTAGCAAACAGACCTCAACGAGGTGGCACTTCAACAATTTGCATACACTTAGAATCTGCATGCTAAATGTTGTCGAGACGATTATACATATGTACCAATAACATGTGGTGCACCAAGAGATGAACTGTCAATGATCATTGTAGAACCAAACAACCTTTGGCAATGGAAGGGACTCTGTAATTGATTTTATTTTTATGTATAGAATTTAACATAGGATTCATAACATGGTCATAAAGAATCTTTTATATCTCACACTCTCCCTCATAGAACGATGTACATAACACTTATATAGTAATATATGGTGTATGTTCTATATTACTTTGTGTCTATTTCATTCATTATTTACTTCATTTTTTGTTCATGCTTCTACACCCATAAATTATTTAGTCTTGTTTGTTTAAGTTGTCCTTTGACATGTGTCTTGGAGTTAGATCAAAAATGCAAAATCATGCCAAATTTTTTATCCATTTATGCAACCTCGTTAAACAAAGAAATTGCAGCAATGTCGCTGAAAAAGGTTTAGTGAAAAAAAGAGTTAGGACTCAATAAATATCATTGTAGCATACTTGACAGGCCACATGACAAAACATTGATTCCTAAAGAAGAGATAGATTAATGGCACAATAACCAAGGAAACCACTAGAGTAGGACAAATATCACATAATAAATCTACCCATCTTAGTTTCAAGCAAAACCAAGCAAAAAGGAAGGTCAATGAGTAGGAGCTTCCAATTCACAAGGCATGTAGAAAAGAGCCCTATGGTCAAGATGACCACAAGATGTATCCGCCAACAAGTGGAAGAGCTCAAGAGTTGTGCATGCCACCAATGCATCTAACCGATGTCCTTTTGATGTATTTCCAACTAAAAAAGCCTTTATTTTTTAATATTTGATCTTTATAGAAATATGTAGAACCCTATGAGCACTTACGTACTCTAGATAATGCCTTGCATGGGGTGTCAAGGAGGCTTAGGGGAGAGGGTTCCACATGTCCGCAAGGACAAACTATAGCTACACTTCAGCATAATGGTGACAACATAAGAGAGGATGAGGAGGAAATGAGAGGATGTAATGAATTGCACACCCCCCTGGGTCTTACTAATAGATTCTCACATCATTCAAACACCAACCTGTTGGAATTATTGATTGTGTGTTGTCATTGATGGCAACATGAGTCAAACATGTACAGTAAATAGAGAAAAAGGAAGATCATCTTGGGGCAAAAGCAATTCGTGATCATTGTTGATCATGATAGGATCAACAATGATCCTATGTTCCTAAAGCTCAGGGGAGCTATCATGCAAATAATCCATGTACAAAAGGAGTAACGAAGCACAAGGAATTACGAGCTCAGGAGGGTTAGTGACTGAAGATCGGGGCATAAAAGAATGCACAAATAATTATTAAAATCTCAAGAGAAGTAACGATGAACAGATTAGAAAGAAGAGTATTGAAACCCTTCAAGAATCGTAAGGAAACTCTGTTACAATCGGAAAATATGTCAACCGTCAATCAAAATCCCATAGAAATCTCAACAACCGTTAGATCGAGGTGTTGTCAGAGGTTGGGAAGGTTAAATCGCAACTATCATATCTGGAGCAGTAGCATTATGGACAGTTGGATCAAGCTAGAATCATAGATCGAGATAGATTAAATAAGAGCCGTCGTATTTCGTGGAGGAGATTCAAGTGAGTTCTCAACCGTTGGATCAAGCAAGTCAACTCCGGTGTTGACCACTCCGGCGAAAAGGAGTCTGAATCATGTAAGAATACCCGAAGGTCGAAGCCTTGAAGTCATGAACTCTCGTCAACCGTTGGATCAAAGGAAGAGTTGGGAAATCTCATCATCCGTTGATCGACATAAAGTGGAAGGACATGGAGGTCATGTTTTGATCTGGATTGTTGGACAATTTAGCTACATGGAAAACATCTAAACCACACGTGCAATGGTAAAGTGTTAACAAGCCACCTGTTTGGGTGTGTGCCTACCGTTTATCTCAATGCAAAATTAAATTGCAACCATCAGATCAATTAGAGACATTGATTGAAAGTGACTAAACAAGAATCATCAGATCTTGTGGAGAACTTAGAGTGAGTCTCAGTGGTTGGATCAACCAGAAGATAGAAAGCTTTGGTACTTCGAAGCTTTGCCACTTCAATGATTCTGATAACTAAGTTAAAAAGTGTCAAAATCACAAAGTAACACCAGTCGTTGGATCAGGTGGTCAACTCTGGAATTGACCTACTCCAACGATCAGAAGTTCAGAAAAACTGAGAATACCCGAAGGCCGAAGTCCCGAAGTCCCGAAATCCAAACAATCGTTGTGTGAGGGAAGGAATAATCAGCCTGATGTTGACCACTACAGGATTATTAGGAGTCCCAAACAACTAAAAATCTTGAAGCCACAAAGTGCAAAGTCATGATCTAGGAGGGAGACATGTGGCTGAAGACAAAGATGACACGTGGCCCAATCAACTGGTGACAAGTGCCAAGGTCTTAGGTATATGAAAGTCACGAATCAAGGTGACACATGGAATCCACTCAACCAATGCGACGTCAACAGTGACATCATCACACCATGTCACTCCGGGATTACTAACTTCGAGGATATCCAAGCTTATTTTATCAGCTAATCGTTGAAGGCTAGAATCACAAAGTAACACTAATAGTTGATCTACTTCGGGATCATTCTTGACCATTGATTAAATGTAATGGAAGGATAGAGTAAGCATGAATCACGAAGTAACACTAACCGTTGATCTACTTCAGGAGCATTCTCGATCGTTGATCAAGTGTAGTGGAAGGATAGAGTAAGCATGAATCACAAAGTAACGCTAACCGTTGATCTACTTCAGGAGCATTCTCGATTGTTCGATTGAGTATAGTGGAAGGATAGCGTAAGGAGTACTAACAACTGATAGCAATTGGTTGCCCACTCTTGATGATCACTTCAATAGGTCAAACTCTGAAAGAATACAAGGTTTGCAAAGTCCAATAATCTCGAATACCTGGAGAGTCAAAGCTCCTTTTTTCCTAAGTGATGCAGGAGCATCTATGGCTTCATCAAGCGAGCCAGCGTAGAGAAAAGAGAAGAACAGCTGGACAGCACCAGCGCATACATTTTTTTGAATCACTTTGAAGATTTTTGCGCCGCCGTTTAACTAAAGGCATTCAAAGCTGAGCGCACTTGTATTGTATTATAGATAGGAAGGCATTTAATGGTTTTAATGCTGTTAGATAGGAATTAACTGTAGATTAGACAGTTTTTACTCCTGGGAGGGAAAACGAATATAGGCACCCTCCTTGTACATTGTATTCAATTATCTTGGATCATTCTTGCATTCAGAAGAGAGGAGCAGGCAGAGAGCTTGAGAAGAACACCCATGTACAGATTGAATTAATAGAAGAGAGATTTTGATTCAATTCCATGGCTGTGTTTGAATTGTGTGTGTTGTTGATGTTATGTTGTTGCATACTTGCTTCTCTTTATGCTTATCTTCTATATGTTGCGTATGTGATTGCATATCAGGTTCGTAACCTGAGAGAATGAGAAATGAGTTTCAGTTGTTTCTCTGTTTGAGCCAGTAGATTCCTGCATAGAGTGCAGTTGAATTCCTCCGCATAGAGTGCGTTGAGGAGGCTCTTCAGTTAAACTCTCATTCTCGTTCAATTTGGAGTTGATTTGTGTTATTCGAGCCGTGCAGGTGAAGTGCAGGTCAGATCGAAATCTCAGTAGCAAGTCTGAGAAAAGAAAGGCGGGTCACTGTGACTGAGAGTGCATAGGACTTGGAAGACTTCAACACTTGGAGAGTGATTGAAGGTTGAGTGCGAGCAGGGTGCTCAAAATATCTCTAAAGGAGTCGGAGAGAATTTCAGCTTAGGAGAGATAGTTCCTCGTTGATGTTGTAGGAACCGGCCTGGAAGAGATTTTGAACCAAGGAATAACTTGGAGGCCAGAGGATTCTCAAGAGGAAGAGAATCGACGACTTGAAGCTGTCAAGTGGATCTTTGAAACCCCGCAGACTGCCAGATCGCGGAGGAGTTGCGAGGGGGTTAACTCGCAAGCGCATGAGAGAATCCGTTGTTATCGGATATCGGCATATCGGGGTTGGCGAGTGCAAGAATTGCATGCACGTCGAAATCGCGAGTTGCGATTTCCCGATTTAATCGGGGCCGTCGATCATCAGAGGGACAGGTGGCACGAGAGCCCGAGGAGTCGGGACTCGGCACTTCGGCGTTTTCGAGTTCGAAGGGAGCACGGAGTAACAGCGAAGCCCCGAGTTGCAACGGGTCCCACGGAGATGGAGCGGAGGACGGCACGTGGCATCGCACATTGGCGTTCAGAGTTTTGAAAGGTGAGTAAATCGCTACCTATCATCTGTCGATTTCCCGACAGGGAAATCCCTGATACACAGAGGGGTTGACCATTGACCATCGGGGATCGGGGTTCGGAGGTTGAAGTTGCACAAGGAGTGCACACAGGGTTCGCGATTTCGCGAGATCCGATTTCCCGAGATAGTTGTCGGGAGATCAACAGAGTGTCCTGTGGGTGACGAAAGGTCCCGATACGGGACTGGAGGAGCATCAGAGCTCTTCGGGCCGAGGTTAGTGAAGGTCCTGGTTGAGCGACTGTCCATTGAAGGGAGGTTGCGTCAAGTGGTATCAGAGCCAAGTTGATCTTGTCTGTATATTTCAGGCAGGAGGGGTGAGAGAGGAAAAGAAAGCACTATGATACTCACGACTTGCGTCAAGTGGTATCAGAGCGAGTGTAGGAATCCTCTTTGTTCAGGTAGCAGAGAGGAGAAAATACATAATGCCGCCCAGACGAGAGAGGCAGTCACGTGATCATGAAGACAGGGACACGCGGAGAAGGGGTAGGCCAACAGGCAACCCAGAAATGGAACGTCAAATACGAGATCTCGGGGCGAGACTCGAAGAGATGGAGACCACCCAAAGGCGTGGAGATGGTACGTTAGAGTTCAGCGACTCCGAGGTGGAGGAGGAGGCTGGACACGACGCCGAAGAGGTCTCGGCAGAGGATGCCTCGAAAGAGAGGTTGATCAGGGCCATTTCGAGGATGAGCTCGAAGACGAAGATGGACATTCCCGTTTATGAGGGAAGTCTGAACGCAGAAGAGTTACTGGATTGGATCCGAGCACTCGACACCTACTTAGATTACGAAGACATCGAAGAGGACAAAAAGGTAAGGCATGCTGTCACAAAGTTGAAGGGAAATGCAGCCTTATGGTGGGACGAGCTGCAGGCAGACAGACGTTCCAAAGGCAAACAAAAGATCAAAAGATGGGATCGGATGATCGCCAAGATGAAGGTGAAGTTCATTCCGAGGGACTACCAGATCACTCTGTTCAGGCGCATGCAGAACCTGAGACAGAAGTTGATGACGGTGAAGGAGTACACCGAGGAGTTCTACAGGCTCAACATTCGAGCTGGTCATCGGGAGAGTGATGACGAAAAGGTGGCAAGATACCTAAATGGTCTCAGGTATGATATTCAGGACGAATTGAGCATGCTGACCATCCGCACAGTTGAGGATGCTTACCAGATGGCTCTGAAGGCCGAAGAAAAGTTGAGCCGCAAGCAGGGACAGCGAGGGCGAGGTAGAAGTCAGCCCAGAGGCAAGGCAGTTGCCCAAGAACGAGCACAGAAGCCCAAGGAGGATTGGAAGAGACCTCAGGGAAAAGCTGAAAGAGGTGGAACCTCACAGCAGAGGCAGCAAAATTTTGAGCCAAGGAGGCAACAAGATGATCAGCAGGGAGGATATGCTGATACCAACACATTTCCTCGTACCCGAGGTAGAGGAAGAGGACGTGGAGGAGTTATCACATGTTTTACATGTGGAAAAGATGGACATAAAGCCGTTGACTGTCCAGACAAGAAAATGGACGGAGGAAAATCTCACGTCGCTGAGGCGCAGAGACATGACGAGGAGGATGAAATCACGGGAAGTGGAGAGTCACTGACAGTGCACAAGGCTCTCTTGAAACCTGAGAAAGAGGTGGACAGCTCAGTGCAAAGATGCAGACTATTCCGGACGACTTGCAAGACCAAGGGCTGGAAATGCAAGGTCATAGTGGACAGCGGAAGCACCGATAATATCGTTTCAACCGAGATGGTGGAGAAGCTGGAGCTGAAAACGAACAAGCACACGAGTCCATACAAAGTGACATGGCTGCAGAAAGGACACCAGGTATGTGTTACAAAACAATGCTTGGTCCAATTTAAAATCGGGAATTATCATGATGAAATTTTGTGCGATGTTATTCCCATGGACGTGTGTCATATACTGTTGGGTAGACCATGGCAGTATGATAGAAATGTTGTTCATGATGGGAGGATGAACACCTATACCCTGGAAAAGGATGGAAGAAGTCATAAACTGTTGCCGATAAAGGATAAGAAGGTGGAGCCGGAAGTGAGTAGCACGATTCTTCTCATGAGTGGGAAAGAGCTTCTCACAGAGCTGGAGAAGAATGAAGATCCACAGTTCTGTGTTGTCAGGAAGGCGAGGATTGTCCTGACAAGCACAAGAGTGGACGACTTGCCAGAGGAGATTCAACAACTGCTGGGAGAGTTTGTTGATATCATCGTGGACGAACTACCTCGTTCGTTGCCACCGATGAGGAGTGTGAGTCACCACATTGACCTCATACCCGGAGCAAGTTTTCCCAACAAGGCGGCATACAGGTTGACACCTCAGGAGAACGAGGAGGTCAAGAGGCAGGTACAGGATCTGCTGGATAAAGGACTGGTGAGGGAGAGTCTGAGTCCGTGTGCCGTTCCAATGGTACTAAGTTCGAAGAAGGACGGAGGATGGAGAATGTGTACAGACTCCAGGGTGATTAATAAAATCACCATCAGGTACAGGTTTCCATTGCCGAGAATGGACGACTTGATGGATTGCCTGAGCGGGGAAAATTACTTTTCCAAAATTGATCTCAAGAGCGGATATCATCAGATCCAGATGAGAGAGGGAGATGAATGGAAAACAGCGTTCAAGACAAACGAGGGTTTGTACGAATGGCTGGTCATGCCGTTCGGTTTGACAAACGCGCCAAGCACATTTATGAGGCTGATGAATGAAGTCCTGCAGGAATTCATTGGCAAATTTGTGGTGGTATACCTGGACGATATTTTAATTTTCAGCAAGACGAAGGCTGAGCATTTGAGGCATTTGGCCATCGTGATGATAAGGCTACAGTAGGAGAAGCTGTTGATTAATTTGAAGAAATGTTCATTCATGCAGACAGAGCTCATTTATTTGGGTTTTGTAATTTCGGCGAATGAGTTGAAGATGGATCATGAGAAGGTGGAAGTGATCAGGAAATGGCCATCGCCGAAAAAAAATTTCGAGGTAAGGAGCTTCCATGGATTGGCAAGCTTCTACAGGAAATTCATTCGGAACTTTAGAGGAATTAGTGCACACAGGGTTCGCGATTTCGCGAGATCCGATTTCCCGAGATAGTTGCCGGGAGATCAACATAGTGTCCTGTGGGTGACGAAAGGTCCCGATATGGGACTGGAGGAGCATCAGAGCTCTTCGGGACGAGGTTAGTGAAGGTCATGGTGGAGCGACTGTCCATTGAAGGGAGGTTGCGTCAAGTGGTATCAGAGCATCAGAGCAATGATGGACACGGTCAAGAAGCGGCACGAGGTTTTCCATTGGACAGTAGAGGCTGAGAGGAGCTTCAATCTGTTGAAGCGCAAGATCACAGAGCAGCCAATTCTGGTGCTGCCAGAATTTCAGAATACCTTCCAGGTGAAGTGTGATGCGAGTAGATATGCTATTGGAGGGGTCTTGAGTCAGGATGACAGACCTGTAGCATATTACAGCGAAAAATTGGATGATGCAAAGTTAAAGTACTCCACGTACGATAAAGAGTTCTATGCCATTATCCAGGCATTAAAAAAGTGGAGGCACTACGTCATACCTAAGGAATTTGTGCTGTACAGTGATAATCATGCACTGTAGTTCGTAAGTCAGCAGGAGAAGTTGAATCAGAAGCATGCGAAGTGGGTGGAATACATGCAGAATTTCACCTTCATGATCAAGCACATTTCGGGAGCTGCTAACAAGGTAGCTGACGCCTTGAGCAGAAAATGTTTATTGCTACAGGAATTCAGGGTCAAGACTTTGGGTTTTGAAAACCTGAAGGATATGTATGCAGGTGATGTTGATTTTGGGGAAGCTTATGAAGTAGCCGAGAATCCGGTGCTCAGGGATAGGAGCCCATGGATAGATTTCTTGATACAGGATGGATTGCTATTCAAAGGCAATCAACTATGCATACCAGGTTGCTCTATGAGAGAGAATTTGGTGAAGGAAAAGCACAGCGGGGGCTTAGCATGTCATTTCGGGCATGACAAAACATTCGCCAAGCTGAGCGAATCGTATTTTTGGCCAGGCATGCACACAGATGTAAAGAAATTTGTTGACAGGTGCAGGATATGTCAACATGTGAAGGGCTGGAAGCAGAACACAGGGTTCTATCAGCCGTTGCCCATACCTGAGAGGCCATGGGAAGCCATTAGTATGGATTTTTTTTTGGGATTGCCGAGGACACAGCGAGGAGTGGATTCCATTTTTGTAGTAGTGGACCGGTTTTCAAAGATGGCACATTTCATCCCGTGTCATAAAACCAGCGATGCGACGCACATCGCAAATTTGTTTTTCAAAGAGATCGTGCGATTGCATGGATTACCGAGAAGCATAGTCTCGGATCGGGATACCAAGTTCATAGGTCATTTTTGGAGGACGCTATGGAAGAAGCTGGGGACTGACTTGGCGTTCATCTCAGCATATCATCCATAGACAGATGGACAGACCGAGGTGGTCAACAAAAGTCTGGGGGATTTATTGAGAAGCCTGGTGACGGAGCATCACACCAGTTGGGATCAGATTTTGCCACAGGCAGAGTTTGCGTACAACGATTCTGTGAATCGGAGTACAGGTAAGAGCTCGTTTCAAATTTTGTATGGCACACAGCCGAGAGGAGTTTCTGAACTCAGAGAGTCAGAACAGGCTGAAACTAGCAGCGTGAGAGCTGAGGAATTCGCTAAGGCGATGAAAGAACTTCACACGCAGGTGAGGCAACGACTGCAGAAGTCAAATCAAGAGTACAAGCGCAGATCCAATCAGAGAAGAAGACAACTTCAGTTTGAAGTTGGGGACATGGTTCTGGCGCACTTGAGGAAACAAAGGTTTCCAAGGGGAACATACAACAAGCTCAAGATGAAGAAGATCGGGCCGTGCAGAATTCTGAGGAAATTTGGCGAGAACGCATATGAGCTTGAATTGCCAGAAGGCATCGGGATATCTCCGATTTTCAATATTTCGGATTTATACCCTTACAGGGATGCAGGAGCAGGCACTGAGGAACTAGTGATCCAGTGGCAGAAGCAGTTACCAGTTACACAGAAACCTCAGATGGAGTGCATACTGGATAAAAGGGCAGGCAAGAAGACCAGGAGGAAACAGTATTTTGAATACCTGGTGAAGTGGAAAGATCACCCAGTAGAGGATGCCAGCTGGGAAACAGAGGCAGTGATACAAAAGCATGGGCAGACTGTGCAGGAGCTCATGGATAGGATCCTATGAAATCTTTTGAGCCGAGGAGTATGATGCAGGAGCATCTACGGCTTCATCAAGCAAGCCAGCATAGAGAAAAGAGAAGAACAGCTCGACAACACCAGCGCATACATTTTTTTGAATCACTTTGAAGATTTTTGCGTCGCCATTTAACTAAAGGCATTCAAAGCTAAGCGCACTTGTATTGTATTATAGATAGGAAGGCATTTAATGGTTTTAATGTTGTTAGATAGGAATTAACTGTAGATTAGACAGTTTTTACTCCTGGGAGGGAAAACGAATATAGGCACCCTCCTTGTACATTGTATTCAATTATCCTGGATCATTCTTGCATTCAGAAGAGAGGAGCAGGCAGAGAGCTTGAGAAGAACACCCATGTACAGATTGAAATAATAGAAGAGAGATTTTGATTCAATTCCATGGTTGTGTTTGAATTGTGTGTGTTGTTGATGTTATGATGTTGCATACTTACTTCTCTTTATGCTTATCTTTTATATGCTGCGTATGTGATTGCATATCAGGTTCATAACCTGAGAGAATGAGAAATGAGTTTCAGTTGTTTCTCTGTTTGAGCCAGAAGATTCCTGCATAGAGTGCAGTTGAATTCCTCCGCATAGAGTGCGTTGAGGAGGCTCTTCAGTTAAACTCTCATTCTCGTTCAATTCGGAGTTGATTTGTGTTATTCGAGCCGTGCAGGTGAAGTGCAGGTCGGATCGAAATCTCAGTAGCAAGTCTAAGAAAAGAAATGCGGGTCACTGTGACTGAGAGTGCACAGGACTTGGAAGAATTCAACACTTGGAGAGTGATTGAAGGTTGAGTGCGAGCAGGGTGCTAGAAAGATCTCTGAAGGAGTCGGAGAGAATTTCAGCTCAGGAGAGATAGTTCCTCGTTCATGTTGTAGGAACCGACCTGGAAGAGATTTTGAACCAAGGAAGAACTTGGAGGCCGGAGGATTCTCAAGAGGAAGAGAATCGACGACTTGAAGTTGTCGAGTGAATCTTTGAAACCCCGCAGACTGCCAGATCGAGGAGGAGATGCGAGGGGGTTAACTCGCAAGCGCACGAGAGAATTTGTTGTTATCGGATATCGGCATATCGGGGTTGGCGAGTGCAAGAATTGCATGCACGTCGAAATCGCGAGTTGCGATTTCCCGATTTAATCAGGGTCGTCGATCATCGGAGGGACAGGTGGCACGAGAGCCCGAGGAGTCGGGACTCGGCACTTCGGCGTTTTCGAGGTCGAAGGGAGTACGGAGTAACAACGAAGCCCCGAGTTGCGACGGGTCCCATGGAGACGGAGCGGAGGACGGCACGTGGCATCGCACATCGGCGTTCGGAGTTTTGAAAGGTGAGTAAATCGCTACCTATCATCTGTCGATTTCCTGACAGGGAAATCCCTGATACACAGAGGGGTTGACCATTGACCATCGGGGATCGGGGTTCGGAGGTTGAAGTTGCACAAGGAGTGCACACAGGGTTCGCGATTTCGCGAGATCCGATTTCCCGAGATAGTTGCCGGAAGATCAACAGAGTGTCCTGTGGGTGACGAAAGGTCCCGATACGGGACTGGAGGAGCATCAGAGCTCTTCGGGCCGAGGTTAGTGAAGGTCCTGGTGGAGCGACTGTCCATTGAAGGGAGGTTGCATCACTAAGTCTGTAGTCCTAGCTCATGGTCATGTGAAGGTCCTTAAGCAACTTGAGGGCCAATTTCAATAACTACATAGAAAAAATGAGTTAAGCCTTTGGTTCTTGGCCAAAGGGCATATGACAAATAATGTCAACAAGGAGTGCTTATATGTACTTCAATGAAGTTTACTTCGGGAGGTATTACTCTGATAAAATGCAAAAAGGTCGAAATATGGAGGACTTGGTTCTAGCACTAGTCTCGTGATAGAGGAATAAGGGTGAAAGAAGAAGCACTAGGAACAATTATTAAATGGAAAATCCTGTGGTTTTGAGCCCACGGTCATTTGAACATTGGGTTGAAGAAAACGCCTTTGCAGAATATGATTTATGTAAAACAATTAAAGGCTTGTAATTTGACAAGATTAACACCATATCGGTACAGAGAGTCGGTAAAAGCTCGAATCTGGTCTGTTGAAGAACTAGGGATGCAGTAGAAGCATGGGAAGGATATAAGGAGTCGATCCATACCTGTGATCAACAAGTTGGGTCTTTTTATGAGCATTGGATTCCTCTTCTCTCAGTTGGATATGAGAACTACAAGTTGGGTCTTGTATCAGAGAGTTGGATCTCTCATATTCAGTTGAAGTTGAAGATATTAAAGGATTGATTTTATTTGTATTCATTCAAGTTAAATAAATAAAAGAAAGATATTTTATCTACTTCATCCAGTTTGTGTTATACATGTTTATGAATAATTAATTGAGTTGCATATATCTTCTTCAGTTAATTTAGTTAATCTATGAAAGTGTGAAAAGCAGTCAAAATTTCCAGACATTGATTCAACCCCCTTCCCCCCCTCTCAGTGTCAGTGTGTGTTTCAACACAACCCACTCGTGCGAATTTGTATGGCTTTGAGTGGGTTTTATATTAAAATACAACTACTAGTTTGGAGGCAATTCATCGACAGTGATGTGGAATTTAAGAAGGAAATCTTTGGTTGGTGATAGAAAGTAGTGTTGTGGTTCAATTACGTTGATTGTAGGAGGTCAAGAGACTGGATAAAGAAGGAAACATGCAAAATGGAGGGATTAAAGAGGCAAAGGGAAGAACTAGATGAGGTAAGTGTTGCTCCTACAGGTGATAGAGGGAAACGAGGAAGGAGTCACCATAGCGCAAATGGTAGACGTGGTAGCAGCAGAACTTTACCACTGGCATTTTGCAATCCCAATGAAAGAGGAAGTTGATATAATTGAAGCTAGTGTTAGAAAGAAAAAGAAACAACCCACATTGGAGGAGATGGCACCTGAGCTTATGAGTTGGATACTAGACATGGGGGTATGAAGAAGCAGGGAGACAACATATATAAAGATGGTGTAGCTAATATGGTGTAACAAAGCTATTATTCTTGAGGTTGTGAAGGAAAAGAGAATGCAATAATAGGTCATTCTGCAAAATTTAAACAATATGGACAAAAACTATGAGGGACCAATCAAAGCAATATGGGGTTTGGAAGCAATCAATCAAGGATAGTGAGAACAAAGAGGAGGGGAAAACTACAACAATTGAGGAAAGAGGAGTAGGGTATGACATGCATGGGCAGTTGAGGAAGTTGGACTCAACCAAGAAGGAGATATCTCCCTATCTGCATCATCATTGCTTCAAGCTCTAGCTCTGATGATTATCCCAAGCTATTTGAGGTTACATTGTTGGATGATGCTATTTTTTGTTTTGTTTATGGTAATACTATTGATAAATATGTTCGACAACATAGGTATTCCAACAGAGGATGAACACCTTCAGTAACCACTCACATAACCAAATCAAAGATCAACACACTGATGTTTTCACGTGGTAAAACCCCTACGGGGAAACATCCACGGCCCCAGCCAACGCGACCACTTGGAGCAGTTTATTAATGCAAAGAAAAAGATTACATAGAGATTTTACAAGAGAGTTTCTCACAATCGATCATCGACAAATGACCCTCCATGCTCTTTAAATAGAGATCATGGACCAATCGGGTGTTAAGCCATGGATCAATGGTCATTAAGATCAAGGAGAGTATGAATCGTCAAATCACTCTATGTCGGGAACATATTGTGACCGTCGGATTTCCTAACTACAAATGCATACTAAATAAACACACTAGAAAAGACACTTTTACCTAACAACACAATAGACCAAGTAGATCTTACTAACTCCTAAGTGTCTAAATATCCTAACATCCCCCCTTAAGAACAACTTGGGATAGGATTGAAGGATTTACAATAGTGACACAATAGGAGAAGGAAGGAGGCATTAGAGCCTATCCCCACTTAATGACAACTTCCTGAACTCCTAACATAGATCGAAGTTTGGAAAACTTCGCTTCTATAAGAGACTTTGTGAAAATGTTTGCAACTTGATCTTCTATAGGGAAAAAGAGCACTTCAATAACTTGATCATGAATGAGCTTTTTGATGAAGTGCATGTGTAGCTCAATGTGTTTGCTACGCTGATGTTGAATTGGGTCTTTGGTGAACTTAATGGCACTCTGATTGTCACACCAAAGGCTGGTCAGATGCTGGTGCTGGAATCCAAACTCTGAAAGGATCCGTCGAAGCCACAAGGCTTCCTAACTTGCATTTATCGCTGCTCGGTACTCTGCTTCTGTTGAAGAAAGTGCAATAGCCTATTGTTTCTTATAGGCCCAAGTGACAGGTTCTAAACCAAGGCTAAAAACATAACCTGCAGTAGACTTCTGATCATTAGGGTCGCTGACCCAATCTGAATCAGTGAAACCAACCAATAAAGGAGTCCCCCCTAAACTGTAATGTATCCCGAATTGAACTGTACCATGAACATAGCGAAGTATCCTTTTAGTTGCTTTCCAATGGATTTCATGGGGTGTTTGCATATATCGGGCAACAAGACCAACAACAAAGGAAAGATCAGGATGGGTATGAGTCAAGTATAAGAGACTACCAACTAACTGACGATACAGGGTGGCATCAACTTCAGGAGAAGTACAGGTGGCATAAAGCTTGACTCCAGACTGGAAGGGAGAAGGGGTTGGTTTACAATCGTCCATGTGAAAGTGACGAAGAAGGTCGCAAGCATACTTAGACTGGGAAAGAAAAATTCCTTCATTGGTTGGCAAAACTTGGAGGCCAAGGAAATAGTGCAAAAATCCTAAGTCTATCATTTCAAATTTCTTCTTAAGGTTGGTTTTCACATGGTTTAAAAGTTTTGAGTCACTACCAGTAAGGATAAGGTCATCAACATAAAGGACATGGATTATGAGATGGCTTCCTACTTTCTTGGTATAGACATTAGGATCAGAATGGCATATAAAGAATCCAGTGGCAATAAGAAAGCTATCCATTTTGGCATACCAAGCTCGGGGAGCTTGCTTGAGACCATAAAAAGATTTCTTGAGGCAACAAACAAGTCTAGAGTCATTCTGGACATAGCCAGGAGGTTGTTCCATGTAGATTTCTTCTTACAGATCTCTGTGCAAGAAGGC
>ML783523.1:1017460-1052899 GCA_009831015.1 Picea engelmannii | reverse complement strand
GCTTAGGATCTTTTAGATCCTTGATTACAACTTGGTGAGGTGAAAACTCGATGGTTTTACCTTCACCTGAATGAGTGATTTGATATACTGATAGAAGGTTACAAGAAAGACTTGGAACACATAATACATCATTGAAATGACCACTATCTACTTGAACTGTTCTAGATCCTATAACACTAAGAGATCTATCATCACCAACAAAAATTTTCTTGGTGTTACATTCATTTAGAGCAGAAAATATGGCTTTATCCTTAGCCATATGATAAGATGCTCCCGAATCAATAAGTCACTCATCATAAGAAGTAGTAGAAGTAGAATTTGCATTGAAGGAAAAACCAAAAGCAGAAAGTGCATGCCCGTGAGAAGAAGAAGTAGAATCAATATTGATGTTGTGCTTCTTCATCGTTGCTTCTAAAGTTGTCATCTTCTTGAAACATTTGGACTCATCATGACCATCTTTATCACAAAAGTTGCAATGTCTGTTAGTATTCTTACTTTTATATTTTGCTCATTTGTCACTAGTAGGAGTTGAAGTTGCCTGAGCAAGTCTGGGACCCTTATGTTGTTTGTTGTTGTAGTGAGGATGTTGCTTCTTGGGATACTTGGGTTTATCTTTCTGCTGGGCAACTAAGACTTTGTTGGAGGGACCTGCAGTGTTGATCACTCCAAATTGTACAAGCTTATCTTCTTCTTGAATCAAAGAAGCACAAAAGGACTCAAGAGTGGGTTTTTCATAAGCTTCTTCCCCTAGAGCCTCTCTCATGGCATAAAAGGTAGATACAAACACAGAATATGCACTACCTAGCTTAGAAAGAATAAGATAGATGCAACGCTCTTCCTCCATCTTTATCTTACATTCTTCACATAAAATTTTGAGTGTTTTAAACCTAGATAGATAATCTCCAAGGCAAGAAAAATCACTTGGACTGAAGGTCAGTGTTTGAGTTTCTAACTGTTGTGCTCGAATAATATTGAGTTTACCAAACACAGATTCAATCTTTTCCCAAGCTTCTTCGGGGTCATCAATGTCTTGAATGTGGTACCTTAAATCAAGAGAGATGGAAATTCTGATTAGTCCACATGCTTCGTCATTCCTATTATCCCACTTGGCTTTCTTATCAGCATCAATGGGTGTTTTTTCCTTTCCCAAGGTAATCTGGTACGAGCCTTTACTTCTTAATAGATCTTCCATATGAGATTTCCATTGGAAGTAGTTGTTGCTGGTAAGTAAGACAATACTTGTAGAAGACATATTAAATATGCAGATAATGTGGATTTAAAAACTGAAACTGATGATCTGGATGGAAAGAGCTCGAAAAGTTATGCGGTTTAAAAAAAAAACGACGTTGAAAACAGGCTTTCGATGTTAGAGTTATGCCCTTTTTAAAAAAGGCACAATCAGTAACCAAATGACCACGTGATTGTGTAAGTTGCTTGATGAAGTGACCCACTTTTATAAAGAGAAGTGGGGATCACTTTTACAATGAAGTTACTTTAGAAGAGAAAAGTTGCATGCAAAATAAGTAGCTCTAAAACAAAATATTAAAGCTACTTATAGTGATTCACTTTTATACTTGAAGTGAAATACACTTTACAATTTTAGCATAATTTTTTTCAAAAAATGTAACAAAAGAAAGACTTGAACTCAAGACCGCTTACTTAATAAGACAACTTTTAACCAAATGATCTGACAAAACATATTGTAATGTTCAGAAGGAGGATTGTTGTTGTTGTTGTTGTTGTTGTTGTTGTTGTTGAAGGCCTTGGAGAGCTTGCTAAAAAAAAACTATTTTCACATAAGAAAAATATTTCGCTTCTCGATGACAACAATGGTTAGATCTCGGTTAACTTACCCAGAAGATGCACCTTTTCCTATCTGTTTCTGATTTGCCGAGATCTCATAGTGTCCGGGGAAAAGAGAATACGTAGATCTAAAAGAGTAGCAACCCGAAAATAAAAAAATACAAAACCGAAATAAAACCCAAAAAACTTCTCTGCAAAAAATTTAAAAAATGCGTATTCAAACTTTATACCTTCGGATCTGACTGTAATGGTCGTATCTTGGGCAAACATAAACCTTTTCGAGTGAAACAAAAAGTGTTCATGAATGAAATGAGTGCTTTGGACACAATGGAACAATCCTCTCAGCCCATAAATGTACGGAAGAGACATAAAATGGAGATAAGGCAACTCGGCTTCACGATCTTGATCTACAACAGGACCGGATCTTCAAACAGGCTCTGATACCATGTTCGACAACACAGGTATTCCAACAGAGGACGAACACCTTCAGTAACCACTCACATAACCGGATCAAAGATCAACACACCGATGTTTTCACATGGTAAAACCCCTACGGGGAAACATCCACAACCCCAGCCAACGCGACCACTTGGAGCAGTTTATTAATTCAAAGAAAAAGATTACAGAGAGATTTTACAAGAGAGTTTCTCACAATTGATCATTGCCAAATGACCCTCCATGCTCTTGAAATAGAGATCATGGACCAATCGAGTGTTAAGCCACGAATCAGTGGCCGTTAAGATCGAGGAGAGTATGAACCGTCGGATCACTCTATGTCCGGAACATATCGTGAAAAAAACACTATATATTCTAAGTTTTGGCTCTTCTCCCAATTAAAAGTGTGCCAAAAAAACAAAAAAAAAAATTGTAATAAAAAATTAGCTTTTACACCCAAACTTAGTCGTGCTGGTCCATCTAACACAATCTGGTTAATGTAACACAATCTGCCAGCTGGTTCTCCTTGAAGGTTACCGCCACCGCCTCTCTCAATTTCCAGAACTTCATCCAATATTGCCTGAACAAGGATTCATCCAATCTTGTCTGCACAACAATGTTTGCAATAGATGGACCGCTGCTGAGCTTGTGGCTCACCCTTTGTGTGCAGTCCCGTCCTTTGTTCTCTGCACCAACAACAACCGCCATAGCCATGTAACGGGTCGATATGAAGAGGCGACGAATTGGAAGAGGAGGCCATTCCCATCGGACGGGCACTATTGCTGCTTCCACCTCCCTCGACAGCGTCGCCTGCACCTTCAATGTCGACACCAACACCACCATTTCTACACTCGAGTTGCCCCCCACCAACACAACTGTTTTGGTTCCATCCCAAGGTAACCTTACAACACTGAATTATAGCTTTCACAACCACTTAGGGTTGGGGATATTGAATCCACACTGTTCTCAACTCGCTGCAAGTCACCGTTGTTCGAATTTATGTTTCTGAGGAACTCATTTCTCTCAGCAACAATTTCATTGTGGTAATTTTATGATAGGCTTCGACTCTCGGCGATTGAGTCCGGAAACCCTAAATGAGAAAGCAAAGGAGGGAAATCTATGAGAGTTGATGTCCTCTTCGCCCACGCCGACATACGGCTTCTTCTTCGTCTTTCTCTGCAGAGAGCAGCTTCCAGTAGATGACTAATAGTATCAAAGTATTCACCGGAACCCTAACAAGCATAGAAGGTAGAATTCCCACCATGTCTGCTTATATTTCTACTAAGCTCCACCTGTCAGAGTTTGTCACATTTTCTAATTTATTTAGCCAAGATTCTCAATATGGTATCAGGTTGATACGCTATTGATTCCAGAACTATATCTGGACATGCTACATGTTACCTGTATTATGGTCAAGCTGCGCTTTTGCACACAAATTTTGAATCCACCAGGATCTGCTCAAAGCTAATCCTGTAGTGTTTTTGTTTGTTAAGTAGAGCCCTAGATTCAACGATTGTCCATATTGCATGTAGCAATGTGTCATGTAACAGTAAGTTGTTAGTAAAGTTGTTTGCAGGTTCATTAATAATTTTTTTTTGGTTTGCTAGTTTGTTTGAGCCACACGAAATCTTAACATGGTTGGATTTTTTGTCTCACTTGACCGGATTTTGGCATGTTCATTAATATCAATTCAATTTCAATTCACAAATTAATAATTACTTTATTTTACTCTTTATTTATCATTTCACAAATTAATAATTATTTTATTTTACTCTTCATCTTCATTTTCATTTTGATCTTTCACTTATATTTATTTATAATAAATTTTATATTATTTATACCAATAATTTGTATATTATACTTTTGCTTATTTAAATTTATTTAATTTTTTTTATTAAAAATAAATATATGAAATATTATTTCACCAAAACAAATATTATTTTTACAAAATACATTACAAAATAAAAAAAAATTGGTAAGAAAAATGAATATTAATAAAAAGATTCCAACAATAATCAATATTACTCCTAAAAATATCAATTGTTTATAAAACTATTTGTAATCAATATGGTGTGTTCTACTTCTCCATTATATAATTTATTATTTAAGAGAATTAATATTTTTAATATTAACAAAAAGATTGGAAGATAAAAATATCACTGATTATTTGTAATCAATAATATCAATAAAAATATCATTGATTATTTGTAATCAATATTACCAATAAAAATATCAATTATTTGGCAGTTGTGTGTTTTGCTTCTCCTGATTTTTTTAAATAACTATTTTTTAAGTGTAACCAACCAATTAATAAATTTATTTTTAACATTATGCACATTTTCAAGAATTGTCAACCAAAACACAAATTGTTATATAACTTTATACCTATTAAGATTTAAATCTGTAATATATGTATAATAAAATTTATTTTAATTACCAAACCATATAAAATTATAAAATTATGTATTAAATTAATATTTATCTAAATTGTTTATTGAATTGTTTCAAATTAGAATGTTAACAATCTAAATTCTAACTTTGAAAATCCTAAAACTAATGTTTTTGCCCTAAAATAATATGACATATTTGATGTGTATATACATTATATATTTTAGAAACAATTTATTGAATTGTTTGAATGTTAACCATCTAAACTCTAACTTTAAAAATTCTAAAGCCTTATATTATATAGTGCTTTTGTCATAAAATAATATGACATTTAATGTGTATATACATTATATATTTTTAGTGCATACCTACAAGTTGAGTAAAGTATTGTAATTGCCTTGGTTTCTTGTCTTTTATTTTAATTACCAAACCATATAAAATTATGTATTAAATTAATATTTATCTAAATTGTTTATTGAATTGTTTCAAATTAGAATGTTAACAATCTAAATTCTAACTTTGAAAATCCTAAAACTAATGTTTTTGCCCTATGACATATTTGATGTGTATATACATTATATATTTTAGAAACAATTTATTGAATTGTTTGAATGTTAACCATCTAAATTCTAACTTAAAAATTCTAAAGCCTTATATTTAATTTATTTAATTCTAAAGCCTTATATTGTGCTTTTGCCATAAAATAATATGACATTTAATGTGTATATACATTATATATTTTTCGTGCATACCTACAAGTTGAGTAAAGTATTGTAATTGCCTTGGTTTCTTGTCTTTTATTGGATTCATTTACAATAAAAAATGGATGAGTTTTTATTTTCTTCTCCATATTGTGTAGTTCTAGAAAATGTGTAATGGTTGATATTATTTTACATTTTCATTCAAATTTTATCTGGAATGCTATTGTTGTGCATTTGTGTATTACTTTCATCTATATATAATTCATGTAGGTTGTTGTTGATTTAAATATTATAGCTATCCAAAACAAACATCTACTTTGAAAAGGTTGCAGGACACACATCATATCATTAGCAAGACTATGAATATTACCTTTATCATTTGAATGCTATGCAAAAATGAAGGATAACAATGTACCCATAAAATAAAGAAATAAGAATGACATTTTAAATGTTTTGAAATAAATAAGAATAACATTTTAGATGTTTTGTCAATTTGACACATTGTAATTCTTCTCATATCAATAAGATCCTTCCATGTATCTTTTCCATGACTATGTACTCCATATGTGAATAAATGTGTCATGGATTCCTCTTGTTTATTACAATGCTTGTGATGATGTCCATTTACAACCTATTTCATAACATATTTCAAGAACAATATTATGCTATGTGCCACTAATGCAAAAAAACAAAGCATGTGTCCTAATGTCATACCATGATCTTATAGGTGCTTGCAAAATAAAAGGCTATAGAGTATACTTTGTATCCTTCATTTCTTTTTTTAAATGCTCTCTCCTATATTTTTTTTTTCTTCATATATCCATATCAATAATAATTTCTAAAAATTTCCCTAGATGAGGTGGTGATGGTTGGCACTATGACATCCACTATGTGTCATCGAGCGGCCAACCCATGAAGCATCATGATGTTAATTAATGCAACAAAGGGGGATAATGAAGGTAGGGATGATGTTGGAGGCAATATGTTGTCTAGTCTGAGTACGAGCTTGCCCAAAATTCATTGTGAGATGTTAGGGTGTTGGATGCTAAGGAGATTGTGGGAGAATGGTGAACCCTAGTGGCATACCAAGAGAAGTAACCCTCTTCTAGGAATGATGAGAGATGATAGGAAAGGCCAAGATGTGATGAGAGGCTTTAAACATTGGTTTAAGCCATAAAACAGGTAACCAATGCAGTCTTCCTAAGAAAAATTTCATGGTGGAGACTAAGGTGGGGGATTTATGGGAGGACGTAGGAGGAATGGTAGCTTTGGATAGCTCTAAGGACAATAAATCTTTCTGTTTGGTCTGGGTTTTTTGTTTGTTGTGTAGTCTAAAGTTGCTTAGTTTGAGAGGTGAGGTTGATGTCCAGCTAGCTCGAGCTCACGTTGGCATCTAGCTGGGTAGTCTTAGGAGGGTGTCAATTTCAAGGAATTCGGGGAAGAGCGTTTGTGACCCAATTGCCTTTTTAGGAACAATAAGGGGTATCCCAATCCATCTCTATCCCTCGAGTTAGTTGCCCTTGTTTTCTCTATTCGAAAAATCTACAAGGAAACACAATGCCGAAATCAAACACTAGGGGGAAAGAGGAAGGTAGAAGTAAGAAGTGCAAGACCTCATCTAGAAAGAGTTATGTTCCTAAATACTCCAATTATTCTACCAAAGCTTAAACAGAAGCCTTGGCGATAAAGGAGTTCTTCCAGTCTTGGCTCCTCGAGTATATCAAGGCCGAATTGGAAGAATTGGATGGTAAAGTTAAAGAAAAGAGGAGCAAGCTATCTGGAGAATGGTTCTAGGAGGAAACAGAAAGACGGAATCATGATCTTGGTTTCTCTATAACTCGGGAGACGAAGCTCTTTTAGATCACATAAATTTAGTGGATGGTGAAAGCAATGATAACCCGGGTCCTAGAGGAACACATCATACTACAACAAGACATCCTGCATAGAATTGAATTGTTGGACAAGAAATTTGAAGTTGTCTATCAAACTATGTTTGGGATCAAAATTGTGGTTTCTCAAGTTATTGAGGAAGATAAGGTCCCAAGATCTAAAGAGGGCCCTTAGGACTTTGTTGGCACACAGGGTAACCCAATCTACATCAATGAAGACCTCCATCCTTTGGCCATAGCGCATGAAGAAGAAAGGGAGGTCAACTGGTCATTGGACCAGTGCCCAGAGGAAATTGTCTTGCCCCCTCCTATTTGAAGTTGAAATGGTCTTTTGTTACTTAGTCTATATTTGCGATCTATATTGCTATTTTACTTTGATACTTAATAATGTTATATCGATAGTTATATTGGTGAATAGCATAGTTTTGTTACAATCAATGGACATAAAAGATAATGCTCAGTTGGAGGACCTGGTTCCCTCTTTGGAAGGCCTCCTTCATAGATATCTATAACTTTTTTTGTATGTAATATAACCGGGTCGTGAATTAAATAATAATAATAATAATAATAATTTCTAAAAAATTATATTTGTTTCATGCCCTTAATCCTACAAGAATTTTACCTTTTTCTCTTTTCAAAATTACAGTGCTATCACTGATTTGAGAGTCATGGTAAAAGTCATCATCAAGATACTAGACCAATTTTAAAATAAAATAATTCTAATTGCAATATCTTTATTATTCTTATTTTAACAATATTAATATGAAAACCTTTTTTGAATTACTTTGACTTTCCCACTCACCAATTTAACTTTCCCACTCATCAATTTAGGAGGTATGCTAATTTAATTCAATGGGTGTAGATCTTTATTTGACTTTCTACCTCTTTAGCAATGGTGATAAGATAAATTATACTATCGTGCATTCCTTTCTTGTGGCAAACAGTGTAACATTTTATACTCTAAACAACAGATTTGGACCAATACCCAGGGATAAATTTTGTCATCGACCAGTACATTATGAAAAGTCTCCACAAAAGATTTTGTCATCTAACAGTACATTCTAAAATGTTGCCAAAAAAAATTTGCTTGAAAAAGAGACATGCTTACCTCATCGGACCTCAGTCTCACCAATTTCTGATCTAAAAATAATTTTACTTCATACTTTCAACAACACAATCATGACAATGTTTGCTCCAGATTTGCAGTGCATGAGTGGCACTGTTGACCAATGCACCTTCATGTCCACTTCATACAAAATCTTTTCACATAGTAACTATTTATCACTCCAGTATTCTCTATCAAGACAGAACTTTCCAGGATTCTCTATCAAGACGGAACTATAATGGCCGATATCAAACTAACATTCTGTGCCTACCTACCCACAGGTTGCTAAATGCTTTGCATGCAGAAAACATTTTTATTGAATTAATGTTGCATATAAATCTCGTCAAACTCAGATAACATATGATGCAGGATTCAGCGCCCACCAAGATTGGAACCTTGTTCATTAATGTGGCTATGCCTGTCTCAACCACAGCCCGACGAACAGAATACACTACTACAAATATACAAGTGGAGCTCAACTGTAGAAACTCTTAGTAAAATGTTAATAAAGGGTTCCATTTCAATGAATTGGCAAGTACCCGGGCTCATTACACGTGGGAAAACCCCAATTTAATTGGATTGCCATAAATCAAATATTACTTGTTTTGAAAGCTCAAATCTTCAAGAGCTCACCCAAAATCTGTCTTATGGTTCTCTTCTTAGTCCAATGCGTAGCAACCTTACACAAGGGAAAAATTAGAAAGTTTGCCTCTTCATGTGAATCAATGCAATTATCTTTCATTATATATATCTTTTCTGGAACAAATATAGCTGGTCAATTTGAAATATAACCATCCAAGAATTCCAAAGCCATGACTGTCTAAACATCCGATGGACTGAAGACATACTAAACTCTACTCTGCGATTACCATACATCAATTTTTGGCTAGATAGCTTTGCCCCTAGGCTGTGTCCGTCTCTGTTTCAAGTAGATTTGATATGCTAAGCCACCAAATACCATGAATACACTAATCCATTGTCTATCTGAGAGTGGGTTACCACTAAACAGTGATGATACAAGAATGCTAAAAAATTTGCGTACAGTAGTTATGGTGGTATTTGCCAAAGACCCAAACAGGCTTATCGTCATAAAGATGAAATTCTGTCCTATCGCTCCACAAACACAGAACCATAAAATATCCCATGCAGCTTCAGGGTGCTGTTTGCAGAACTGTAGTGCCTCAAAACCACCACCACCTGGAAAGAGAAACATATAGAGGAAGGAGTAGATAGAACCCCAAAGATTCATCCCTAGCATGATGTCCCATCCATTTGTTTTTGGATATCTGAAAACACACGAGAATTTCAGAATTTTGAAGATCTCTCTCATACAATGGTTTAGTTCAATAAAATAATAAATAAAAGGAGAATCACCTTCTTTTTATGTTATCCTGAGTGGAATTTGTGTATCCATCCAAGAGAAGATTAGCAAGACAAAGTCCATATCCCCATGGTGCATTTGGGTGTGCAAGCTTACTTACAGTCTTTGAACTACTCTGCAATTGTGGTTCAAATAAAGTGCAGTCATCTCAGTACATACTATAATGTGGAGTTGTTGCACAAAAAGAATACACATGCTGGAAAATAATACCTTAGAGAGTGCAAATAAAGACACGCCACTAGCAACAAGAAAAGTGCATATGTATTCAGGAACAGTATATTTGATGCCGTAAAACAATGCTCCAACCAACATCACTGCCATACCAACCAGTCTGATTAGTCGTTAACTACATTGTCTTAAGAATATATATCTGGTTAGAGAGTCGTTACTGTCAGATTAAATTTCCCAGAGTATGGGAATTTTGTCTAGAACTTATCTTCACGTAAGCAATCCCAACCACCAAAATGTGTTAAATGTATTGAATCACAGTTCAACATTTTAAGAGCTTAACGAAGTTATAACTACAAAAAAGATGAAATATGCCTCTAATATATCTCATTAGATACAAGTAAATCGCTAGTCATAATCATTTTTTCTTGTATAATTCTTGACGCATTCTTTAATGTTCAGTAATGAAATATAAGGTACATTTCCCCCCCAAAAAAAGTGAGAACTTTGTTTGCTATAAAAACATTTCTTGCAAAATCCCATCACTCATTAGAAGCTTGAAAGTTGCAGAACTACAGCTTCCCAGTTTCATATGGACATAAGAAGTTGAAAACAAATAATTAATTAACAAAAGAATAAATCTTACCTGGAATCATTTTTGAAGATTTAGCCAAAACCTGCATCATCACAAGAGTATTTAAAACATCAATAAAATTATAAAAATTAGACAAGTATTATAAAAAATGAAATTGCTTAATAACCCTCTTTAAATCAAATACCAAGGTCCAACATTGAACAAGTGATCTCAAAACAATGCATTGGTTATGAGCCATGACACCTCCATAACCAAGGATAACATAAGATCAACCGACTTCAAAGAAAGGCCAAATCCTACAATAAACTCATAACTTACAGTTATATTTAGCTTTTATTACAACTACCTGAACAAAAAATTTCAGAAAAAACTACTATTTCCTGGATATTTATAGTTTCAAGTTCTACATTTCCAGGAAGAAAGTAGTAGGCATAATTCTGTAAGTGCCAATTCTGCAACATTACCTTGGCAAAGCCATGAAGACAAGATAGGAAAAATCAAATTTCTTAGACTGACAATCATGACTTCGCAAGAGATGTAGACTATAAGGCACTTACAAACAAACTCATCTAGATATGGATGACGATGTGGATTGTAACCATATTTTTGGGATTAACCCTGGTGTGGAGAAAAGTCTCTCCCATGTAGATTGAATGCACCAAAAGCCGAAAGAACTCACATGTTGGAAAGACTTATCAAAGCCACCAGAGATTAGACATGAGCAGATCTACAGGAATGAGTGGCAAATAAACGTTAACTTGCATGTTGCTGCGCAAAACCTTAAGCCAAAAGAATGCATATCGAGTTATATTCCCATCACTGATCACCCTGGCCATGTCATATGGAAAATGGGATCAGTGAACGAGTATCTCATGTTCCATGGGGGATACACTTGCTGCTTAGAATTTTAATTGAAGCCAATATAAAAAATGGGATTTGGAAATTCCTATTGAAACCCAAATGCTTTCCTTGAACTAACTGAATTATCTAGCTGTTTTGACATTATAAATTGCCGACTTAAGATACTTTGCTCAAGAGATCATGGCACAATCCTACAATCTTCAGAGAAAAACAAGCAAATATGTGAAAAACTTGATGAAGAATCTGCACTTGAATTAGAAAATCATGTTAAGAGTTGCAAAGAAGGAGAAAGCATCTCGTTGCATGCTAGAGCTGGTTGAACACAAAATATTTTCAAACCTTCCCTTGATGTTGGCCTTCCAGAGCAAGCTAAATATAGGGCTACCCAACCCAAGCATTTTTGGATCTAGCTGTTGATTTGATCCTTGCATGTTTCTAGAGGCTCAGGTTTCATGGAGCATCACATAGATATGTAGAAATTTCAAGAAATGCGCAATTAATGCAAATTCAGAAATTTCACTTGTCCCAACCCAATTCACCAGAAAGTCCAAGAAAATAAATACTGAACAAGTGTATTTCCATGCCAACAAGTTAAAGCCTTTCGGGAATACTTCCCAAGCAAATTACATATATAAAAATATTTGTTTACGACAGATTATTACAGTAGTAATCTGCTCCTTTATCTTCTAGATATGTGTTAAATCACCTAACAAATTGAGCTCAATGTCATGTCAAATCAGCATGCATAACCAAGGCTGAAATCTAATCAATCATAAAGACAACATAAGCTGAAAGTCAAATCTGCAAGTAGACAAATTTGGACTGCTGGAAACTTCATATATATATATATATATAAAAGATGAAGTACAAGTACATACCACTGCTTTATCACAGTTGATACAAGTCAAGCTCTCCAAATCCTAGCTAGGGAAACTATTGGAAAACCCTAACCACCAACTCCTCCTAGCTAGGATTAACTTCCAACCAAAGCTGGTCACTCCACCAAAGATCCTCAACAAGCTAGCATCAACACAAGCAAGTCCTCCTTGGTACATACACCAAGCTCCTAGGGCTAAGTGCCTAGCGCTCCTCCTAGGTAGGTACCACTCCTAATCGAGCGACCAATTCCCCCATTGTGTGTTGATTTTGCAGTTTCGGACATGTATTCTCACCATGACCCTAGGTATTGGGCATGTAGGAATAGTCGTGGGCACCACATCACACTTTCAGTTTGGTGAAAAACCCCTTGGATTTGAGTGGGGGCTTTATGGGTTTGGTGATGGGCTTTGTGGGCTTGTGTTGGGGCTTCACACCCACGAGAAAAGCCTAGTTTGATGTTGACTTGTGGAGGGGCTTCTATGTTCACCCCTAAGGATTGTATATAATGAAGAGAGGTCATTGTGATATTACACATCATGTAGAGTGTGTGGAAACATGATGGAGCTAGCATAAGTGAGTTTGCACTTTTGCTAGGAGGATTGGTGATCTTAGCAAAGGGAAAGTCTGCAAGGTGGCGAATCTGGCCCTGGAGAGAGAAGCGAAGGAGGTCACACGTGTGGAGTGATTTATTCGTACAATATGCAGCTTGCAGGAGGACGAAGTGTGTATATACACGGGTGCAGAAGGACGAATCACTTATGGGGTATATGTGGATTGCAGAGGAACAAACAATGTATATACGCGGGTTGCCAGTAAGATGAATTGTGTATCTGATTTTTTGAGCAGGTACAGTTCTGTACAGGTGATGCCAGTAGGCCGTACAGGTGGTCTATAGCAGATTCGTGGGCAGAGGAGATTTCCAGAATATTGTTGAGGTTTGGTTTTCTTATTTGTATAATCATTGGAGAACAAGGTTGTCCTCAAATTTTGGTGATATTGCATTGGCTGGGAGGACTAGTTTTGCCCTCAAGATTTCTGATGTTAACAAGATTACAAAACTGAAATTGTGCCTCTTGTGTATTGATTCATTTCTGATCTTTGTGTTTCCACTGCATATGTTTTTCACTCAATAATTTTCAATGTAAAATTGTTCAGTGATAACAGCTAGGGTTTTACTGTTAGTTCACTAGGAAGCAATTTTCAGATCTGAATATTAGTCACATAGAGTTCCATATGAAAATTGACATGGTATCAGAGCTTGGGGTCTAAAGAGAAGGGGATCAACTTGAGACATATTTTGGCTACAACACTGGAGGAGTGTTGTTCTTGTTCTTGTTTTGGGCAGGTCACACGTGACAACTCTAAGGGAGCTGAGGAGTTATCTCTAAGAGAGCTACAGTGACTGTTGCAGGTAGCAATAGGTTAGATGATCTCTAGTTTGAGACATGGAGCAGATCGTCTAGACGAGGAGTTGTGGGCTATTGCAGTTCTGTGGTGTGGCAAGTTGGGAGTTCTGGTGGATTGGCGGAGAGCCCAGATCACAACAGTATGTCATGTGGCAGAGTGCCAACCCTGTGGATGGACTTCTGGTGACTTGTCATGGTGAGTTACGATGGATGCAACTTAGGTGCTTTGGCACGGACGAGATAGCTTCAAAGGTTTGGCAGGTTGATGAGATAGAATCTTCATCGGACCGGAGAGTTGCACATTGTTGAGGTATGACAATGTATGTGGTATTTGACCCAAGAGGATGAGGACACTGCAGAGATGGGTTGTTGAGGTCTAGAGTGGACTACACTGAGTGTCCAACCACAGCTGGGGACTGTTCAAACAAGGATATAGGATCAATGGTAGCACATGTAGACACTAAGAGTTTTTTTGGTGAATTGGATGATGGGCTTGGGTAGAAGTTCATTGGATGGTCATGACTTGGGGAATCATGATGCTTGCCTTGGAGGACTGCATGGTTCTTATCCAGTGAGAGCCACCGGCACATGACACGGGCACTGGATTTGTTCGTGAGTTTCACAGTGTTTCACTCAGGTATGTAGGAGGAGCTTGGTAGGAGGACCAAGCATGTAGTACAGGGATCCGAGGTATTCCAGATGGAGTCAAGGGGTGTGTTGCGAGTGGCAAATGTGCTATGGGTGCCAAGAGTGTGTTCTAGGCCTCAAGGATTGAACTATGCAATGTTGTTCTAGGATGGACAGGTGTTATTGCATGCTGAGTTGGCAGGCCTTCCCAGGTCTTAGGAACCTTTTGTGTAGGTGATCTATGCATGAGAGACATTGCCAAGGTTTGATAGTATATGGACTCGATTGGTGTCCAGAGAGGATACAGATGGTTGACTATGGTCATTTTGCTTCACAGTGTCCACACCAAAGGGGAAGGGGAAGAAGACAGTAGGCATCAGCAACAGAGGTTGATGAGGTTGCAGACAGGTTCTAGAGGGAGATCTTGTTGGTCTCCGCCCTTTCAAGTACAGTCTCCAGCAGGGGAAATTAGTTGGCGAATAGTAGAGCATCTTGCTATATGACGGGTGCTAGAGAGTTGTTTGACACTTTCACAGAGACTGGCTTAGACTTGTGTGTGGAGCTTGGCACGGGAGTCAAGCATGCAGTACGAGGATCTAGTACAGTATCGTTCTGATTAGAGTCAGGAGAGGTGTTGAGGGTGTCAAATGTGTTATGGGTGCCATAACTCATGAGTGTTCTCTCAGTCTCAGAGATTGGGAGAAAGGGTTACCACATTATTTTGAGTTAGATAGGTTTTGTTTATGCCCAGAGAATCTAGCTTCATACCAATAGTGGTTCGTGGAGTTAGAGAGGGCCAGACTATGCGTGTTGTGACCAACAGGAGCAGAGAGACAGATGAGGAGCAGGGAGCTCCACAAGTGGTGAGGCAGGTAGCCCCACCAGTAGTACCGGTTTAGAGGGAGCCAAAGTTCAAAGGGAGTCAGCCCTCGGGATCCAATAGGGAGGAGCAGCCTCTCAGGACTGTGCAGAGGACAATGGATAGAGAGTAAGTAGCTCTGAAGGCTGTGAAGACTCAGAAGGAGTCTAACTTCAAAGGGAGTCAGGAGGCTCAAAGGGAGAGTCAAGCGTTCAGTTGGAACCAACCTTCAGGTCCAAATGGGAGAGAGGCATCTTCCAAGACTGCCAAGATGGTGTCATGGGTTGAGATGGCCAGACAGGAGGTTCAGAGACAAGAGGCTTCTAGGAGCAAGGTGTCTTCCAGGATGGGATCATGTTAGATAATAGGATTTGCTTGAGTGACCGAGGATGCAACGAGTTAGGAGGATTGGAGAGAAGGATTTGCTTCGGTGACAAAGGGAGCAACCAATCAGACGGATTGGAGAGCAGTTGTGGTAGAGGATCCAGTATGTGAGACAGAGCTACTTCCAGGTGATCATGGAGGATGGAATGCCTCGCTCACTAAGAGGGAGTGTTGATGCTTTGGTAGCATCGGGAGGCATTCCCACTTGTGGAGTGTGGTGAGAATACCTTCCTGGCTAAGAGGAAGTGTTTATTTTTGTAGCTTCGGACAGGTATTCTCACATGACCCTAGGTGTTGGGCATGTGGGAATCGTGGTGGGCACCACATCACACTTTCGGTTTGGTGAAAAACCCCTTGGATTTGAGTGGGGGCTTTATGGGTTTGGTGATGGGATTTGTGGGCATGTGTTGGTGCTTCACACCCACAAGGAAAGCCTAGTTTGATGTTGAATTGTGAAGGGGCTTCTATGTTGACCCCTAAGGATTGTATATAAAGAAGAGAGGTCATTGTGACATTACACATCATGTAGAGTGTGTGGAGACATGATGGAGTAGCATAAGTGAGTTTGCATGTGTGCTAGGAGGATTGGTGATCTCAGCAAAGGGAAAGTTTGCAAGGTGGCAAATCTAGCCCTAAAGAGAAGCGAAGAAGGTCGCACATGTGGAGCGATTTTTTCGTACAATATGCGGTTTGCAAGAGCACGAAGCACGTATATTACTATATACGTGAGTTGCAGAAGGACGAATCATGTATGAGGTATACGCGGATTGTAGAGGAGCAAACAACGTATATATGCGGGTTTCCGGTAAGGTGAATCGTGATCTGATTTTCTAGGTAGGTATAGATCTGTACAAGTTGATAGGTGACGTCAACATGTCGTACAAGTGGTCTATAGCATATTCGTGGGCAAAGAGATTTCCAGAATATTGTTGAGATTTGGTTTTCCGATTTGTATAATCATTGGAGAACAAGGTTGTTCTCAGTTTGGGTGACTTTGGAGGACATGGTTGTCCTCAGATTTTGGAGATATTGTATTGGCTGGGAGGTATGGTTTTTCCCTTAGGATTTTTTATGTTAACAAGATTACAGAACTGAAATTGTGCCTCATGTGTATTGTTGATTCATCTCTGATCTGTGTTTCCGTTGCATATGTTTTTCAGTCAATAATTTTCAGTGTAAAATTGTTCAGTGATAACAGCTAGGGTTTTACTCTTAGTTCACTAGGAAGCAATTTTCAGATCTGAAAATTAGTCACATAGAGTTGCATGTGAAAATTGACATTGTGTGCATCCAATGGGTTAGTCTTCCTCCATTGTGTGCACCCAATGGGTTAGTCATTATGCTGATTAAGGTAACAGCCTCCTAGGTAATGGGGCACTATGCTAGCACTCTAACCAAGGTCAAGCATCCACCCAAACTGATCCATCCATATGTCCATGAAGCATCACCATGGGACTAGTGCCGTGTGAAAACACTATTGGAGTAACCCCAAAAACTAACAAGAAACCCCATTGTTATCACCTAGAAATTCCCACCCTGCAAAGGTAGTTAAAGTTTGGATAACCATAGGAAACAAGCCATTGTCACCTCAGTTGATTCCTCTTACTTCGAAGTTAGTGGTTGCTAACTTCAAGGGGGTATTCCTAAGTGATCTAAGGGATCAACTGCAAGTCAATTAATGATTAGAAATACCTTAAATTGAATAAAAAGAGTATTGTTCTGTCTGAAAATATGCAACTAAATTGAGTGGACAGTAAGCTGAAACTGACTAAAACCACTGAAAAAGACATGGGAGACAATGCAGAAAATTGCTAAAGGAAACTAGGCATGGAACCCAATGCAAATATATGCCGGCAATACCTAATTAAAGTGCAGAAACAGAAGTTACAGCAGGGTGTAATGGCTGTTTTAGATGCCGAAAAATACTAATTTAATGCTGTTTTGTACTTTTTTATGTTTTTAAGTGCACGCAAATCAAGAAGTATAGTTTCTCTATTTCTGCAACAAAAGTAAAAAATCAGCTAGTTAAGCTTGCTGTTTTTGACAGAAAAGCCAAGGATAGTGAAATAAATTAAACTAATATATGCTCAATATGCCTAGGATGCATGGAAATAAAGGAAATTGAGCAAATTTATTTTTTTGAATAATTGAATAACTTAAGAAATTAACCAGTGACTTATATGGAGTCTAATATGAATGAAAGAAAAGTGTGTAGGGTAAACAAAATTATATAATTCCCACTAAATTTCCTATCAAGTATGCAATAAAAGCAAGAGTCTACGAAGAATAAAAATTCTCACACAATGAACACAAGTATTAGTCACCAAGAAAGTAGTCGATACTTTTTAGTACCAATGGCTGTTGTAGAAGAACAAAGTCCTTGACAAGTAGGAACATGTCGTGCACTCTCTAAGATCTTGGGGAAGCCAAGATTCTTCATCTTCTCCAACATCACATGGGACAGAAGACAATCATGATAATGAATGTAAAGAAATTCAACCAGCACATGCACTATATGCTAGCTCTTGATCACACACTTCGTAGAAGAAGATATGAAGTAATGATGGGAATACAAAGCACTAATTAACCCTCTCAATTGCTTATACATTGATTTATAGAGAATAATAAGAGAAGTATGAGAATAGAGGTGGATACAAAATAAAATGCATGACCTACAAAATAAAATGCATGAAGCGCTCCATCTCCAAGCAACAAACTAGCTCAAGCACGTTGTTGACCACCTATTTCGACTAGGGGTCAACTCCATGTATCGTGAAGCTATGCCCCTGATGGTGCAACAAAGTTTGAAGACTTTATGGTTCTACAAGGCATTTTTACCCCCGGCACGTCTTTTTGTAATCGAAATGTCCGCTCCCCTGCATGGGATAATAATGTAATGGGTCTGCATGTATCATATTTTGGGTTAGTTGCCTAGGACTTTATCATCGGGGAAGTCCTTTCATCGAGTGTTTTTTATCCTCAGGTAATTAATCTGGCCTAACCAACCATTTTAATTACCCTTGAGTTTTCCATTCACAATAATCCTCCAAAGTGGTGAAAGGCGTTCTAATGATTGAGCCCAATGGGTGACTAAGGTCTAGGAATATTGTAAATGACCATGCTATACATCTCTTAGAGTCTTGCGGACTTCCGTTGAGTCTAAGTAGTTTTTTTTAATTTATTAAAATTACCCAGTTAATGGTTATTTTAATTAAATTTGATGTAAAATTGTAAAAAATTGGTCCTGGGGGATTTTGATAGGGGTATGAGTACTAAAAAGAAATGGAATAAGACACCCTACACCTTTGGACCAAGTTCTAGCTCAGTTGGACAAGTCTTTGTCCATGAAGAGTCCAAGTCAGTCTAGAGTTAGCAATTAATTGCTTTAATTTGGCTAAGTAAAAATGCCAAAAATTGTTAAAAGGGAAATAAGACATGAGAGAGAGTGGGAAAGGTTTCCTAACCTTTTTCCTAAGTTGAAAAGTAATTTTCCACTTAAAGAACCCCCCCTTGCTTAGCTAACAACTTAAAGTGGTGTTCCCTAGCTAAAAGTGACACATGGGAAATAAAAAGTTTAAGTGAAAAAATCACCTAAACCCTAATTTCGCCCCCCTTGGTGTCTAACCTCATGTTTGACCATAGGAAAAGTTGTTTTCCCCCTTTCCCCTTCACACCTCAAACCCTAACTCACTATCAAAACCCTAAAAGTGACTCTTCCTTGACTTCGTCTATTTCTCTTGGATGTGTGACACTTGTAACTCATCCAAGAAGGGTCTCTCTTCTCTCTCGGGTATAAAAGAATGCCTACCCCTCCTCATTTCACATATTTTCTCAGAGCAACACCACTATGCCAAAATCTCTCCCACTCCTCTCTCTTTCTCTTTCCCATTTCTTCTAGTTTTGCTGCAAGTATTTGCATGCAGATTCTTTATGAATAAAGGAAGTTTTAGAGGAACACCATCTTGGCATTTGGAGTCTTCTTGATGTTATACAAATATTATTGAGGTGACATTGCTTAGTTTCTAGTGTTTTTGCTTGTTTACTTGCCTAGATTAAGAGATCCATAGCAAAGTATTTTGCTTGGTAGAATAAGTAGAAGTATTTCTATTTGTTTTAGTGAGGTAGTTTTAATAAAACTAGTAAAGTATTTTACTTGTTTATTAGATCTACTCACCTCTTGACTAGTTTGTAGCAAGTTTTGACACCATTTTTAGGTCATCAAGGTGCTCAAACAAGTAGATTTCAGATCTGGAAATTTACTTGTTGGGCCAACATAAGCCTCCAAAGATTTATGTTCTATTCCTTCATCTTTATTTATTGATTTGAGGCATTTTATGTTCTGAAAATAACATAAAAATATACAATTACTGTTCAGATTTTTACATATAAATTTATGTTTTATACTAACAAAAATTTCCGAGTATTTTCAAGCACTTTTGTAGCATTTCCAGCAAGCATTAGCTTGTTGTTTTTTGTAGTTTCTCGCCAGAACAAGGGGAGGTGCTGCCCATTTTTGGGCTCAAAACACCCCAAAAGAGCCTCCCAAGTTGGGGTTTCAAAATCTCTTTCTTCTCTCAATTCTTTTCAGCATTGTAAGCAACCCAAGAGAGTCTCTTGGGCTTGCTTTCTCATAATTTAATTTTCATTTTTGCAAATAATAATTTAATTGTGCCTACACCTTGCAAAGTGATTTGGCCTTGCCAATCCATGCAAAATCGTAAGGCTAGAATAGATTAATTTTATGTTTTTGCTTTCATTCTTTGCCCCACTTGTCCTTAAGGCAAGGTTGTGTGGCTAGGTGCAATCTTTTTACTTTCCAAGTCTTTTTACTTGCATTGATTTATTTTGCCTACACCTTGCAAAGAGGTTTAGCTTCATTAACCCATGCAATATCGTAAGGCTTGTATTTCTTGTATAACTTGTATAATGTGTTAATATCTTTCTCATTTGCAAGTAGCCACATCTAGATTAATTAGGGGAGTAACTTGTTGTTATTTGGAAGTAATCATATCTAGTTTAACTAGGCACCCGAACTAGTACAACTTTCACCATCAAAAAGGGCAACTTGTGGAGGCTACATGGGATGCTAAGTCGAGGACAACTTCACGACACTAGGTGTCCCCCTTGCTTGAGCGCCCAAGCATTCTGGGTTGACCTGTGGAGCTAAGGAAGGGCCTTGCTTGCCCTTCTTCTTGAGCACCCAGCAATCATTTTGGTCAAAGCGATAAGATTTTAGGGGAAGACACATAGTCTAGGCTTGTATCCTCACCTAGTTTAACTAAGGTTTAAAGCTTTACTAAGATTTACTTACACAACTTTCACTTTTCAAGTTTATTTATCTTAATCTAAGTTGTGTATTTCTACTTTCTTGCACTTTACTTCACAAGCATTTATCTATCTTGCAAGTTAAGTTACTTTTCAATTGGGCACATCTACTTTCAAGTGATATACCTCTTAAGGTTGTGCACCATCTTTATTTGGGTAATTTACTTCCAAGTCTCCTCTTTTCCTAAGTTGCGCATTGGTTCTCATTTGCAAGTTACTTCCAAGTTAAGTTAAGTTCCATTGTTTCATTTGTGGATATTTTATGCTTCATTGTGTATTGGATCTAATGGTTCTTTGAATTCTTTTGTATATATTGTGCAATTATCTAATTTGCTAGTTTCATTGTGAGTTTATCCTTGTTATATTTCATTTGTATATTTCATCTTGTAATTATCTCAAGTGTAAAGTTATATTCTTATTTCATTGTAATTAGATCATTTAATTATTCTTTGTATTTTGGTTGTATAAACTTAATTGACCCCCTTTACCCAATCTTTAGGCACTAGTCTTAGTCAACTTGTAGGTGAAGGCTTTTGCTTGYCATTGAAGCTTTGCATTGCATTATTGCTTGTCATATAGGTTAGGCCCCCCTAACTTAATAATTAAAATTAACTCCTAGATCACATTAATCAACTTACATAGTAAGTAGGGACTACCCCYCTTGGCTTCCCTAGGAGTGAGCCTAGACGAAAGAAGTCCAAGTCGAGGTGACAATGAGTTTGGACTTAGGCATTGTGCCTCCAAGGACACACCGAGTGGGTTGGAGACTTCTCCATGCTTGTAGGTGTGTATAAGGACGACAACACACGTGACAAATAACTCTCCAGAAAAGCACCCTCCTTCAAGAATAGCTCTCTTCATGTAAGAACCATAACATAATGCTAAATACCCTCCTCTAGAGTGCACCTCTTCTTCCATATGGTTGTTTTCCTTTCTAGCAAATGGCCTCGATGCATAAAAATGGGTCCACATCAAATTTTCATTAAAAAGTAACTTTTGTATGCATGTTATAAAGGGTCAAGGCAAGAGGGTGAACTCCCTAAAGAGAGGAAATTTCCAAAGATTAACCTCATGCATGACGAGTGTGAGAGAATTAAAGCACATTGTCACCATGTTTTGACTTTCACTCTCCTTTTTATTGACGACATGGTCCTCTTGTCCTCCACCCTCAAGGGGTTATCGAGACAATTTGATGCCTTCTATAGTTTTTGTGATCTTCTTTAGTTGACAGTCAACCTTGGTAAAACCAAGGTTATGATCTTCAATGGGTAGAAGTACATGCTCTCATATTATCATTTTTATTTCTAAGTGTGGAGATTCTACCAAGGTTATGATCTTCAATGGGTAGAAGTACATCCTGTCATAGTATCATTTTTATTTCTAAGTGTGGAAATTGAGATCATCAATGCTTACACTTACCTGAGCGTTTAGTTTTTAGGGCCCAGATTTGGTTTGAGGAAATCCCTAGCCCCAGATCAATAAGGGCTATATCTCCCTCACTCTTATCGAGTGTCGGTGTTTTCAGAACCATTTTCAAGACATTTCATCCAAGATGGACCTCGTGGACAGCCTCATCAGATCCATTGTTCTCTATGATCCAAAGGTTTGGGGACCTAGCTTATTGGAGTCAGACTGGGCCATGATAGATAGAGTTTCGGTTCTCATGCTTCATTGCATCATCAAATGCTAGAGTATAGTTCCCCAAGCCATTAAGCATAGTTTGTGAGGCCCCCTTTGAGGATTTAAACCATCTTCAATGAGAGAGTTCTTCTGGGCCCATTGCATATATTTTTAGATCAACGTTTCAGACCAAACCAATGTGGTCCATCACTAGGAGGAATGAATGAAGAAAATATGATCAATAAGAACATATTAATGTGAAATGGTAATGGAGCTCTATGAAATTTGCTAATAAAGTCAATGTTACATTGTAATTTTTATTATCTAGGGAATAATGAAATATTGAAATATTTCCCCTCTATTATTTTTTCTTAAACTCAACAAACTAATTTCTACATCCAATAATTTTTATACCCAGAAACAAAACAACAATACACAAATTTGATTATGAACTATGAAACTGAAATGTCACTGAGTAAATAACTTGCAATGCACAATGGATAAAATCAAAAACCAATCACACAAAAGATATTAACACCAGATATTCCCTAGAAACCTCAACTCCGAGGAAAACCAGCAAAGAGGGTTTTATTAATAGCTTCAACAATTCCATAAAATAAGTACAATGATGCCAAACCTAGCAATCTCATCCAATAAATAACAATCCTTGAATCTAGGTGGATCTGGGCCAATATTTCGGCCTCCCTAGTTGAATCTCAGTGTTCCCTGCTTCACGACTCAACTACGCGTAGCTGAAGATGCGACTGTGGGTGCTTAACAACCCCACGATTCAGCTGTGTATGGTTTGGGTAGGCTGCAGCCTAACCCTAGCTCCCTCTCGACTACTACAACAGCCTCTACTCAGCCCTCCACACCTGCCTCTCGCCTCTCTACAACTGATACGGCCCTCAAGGCCTCCACATAAATAAAACTCGACCCCCCTATAGAATATTCGGCCCACACAACTAAAGGGACGCAACCCCTCTTGTTTGCTTGGCCTCACAAATGCCTGGAAATGAAGGTTGGCACCTTCCGATCTCCAACTCGACCTCTCTAATCCTGCAAGAAACCCTATTTGTTTTCGAACTACAGCAGAACCCTCTTGGTGTCACTCACCAACTCAATGATCTCCTCAAGTCACTTCACTTGCATATAAATCTCTACCAAGTGGTTAACTTCTAACATACTTGGAGATGCATTAAATCATGTGTCTTTGACTTGCATGACACCTTGCCTAAGCCAAGACACATGTCCTCATTACAATATTTTAACACTCCCTCTTAATGAGGAAGGTGTTCTCCACTACCCCCATCTTATCCCTGAAGTAGACAAACTTGCCTTTCATCAAGGCCTTGGTGAGAATACTTGCTCATCTGTAGGTACATATTGGAACTGGATTGCAACTCGCTACACACAATCTCTGATGAAGTGATACCTGATGTCAATGTGCTTCGACCTATCATGAAATACTAGATTCTCATAGAGTTTCATGCCACTCTAATTATCATAGTGTATGATGGTCGACTCTAACTCTTGACCGAACAATGCCAATAGCAACCTCCGAATTCATATGGCCTCACATGCTTCCATGCTCGTTGCCATGTATTCCGCTTCCGCAAAACTCAATGCAACAGACTCCTGCTTCCTGTTGAACCAAGAGACAACCCCCGATCCCAAGCTGAAACAACACCCTGAAGTGTTTTTTCTGTCCACTGCATTCCCTACCCAATCTGCATCTGAATAGCCCACCAACTTCACTCCATCTCCCTAAGCATACCTCAAACCATAATTGATTGTGCCACGTAGGTACCTCAAAATATGTTTCGCTATTGTCCAATGTGCTCTCCTTGGTTCCACCATGAACTAACTAAGAGTATTCACAACAAAATAAATGTTTGACCTAGTGTTGACCAGATACATGAGAGAGCCTATCAACTGTCTGTATAAGGTGGGGTTCACTGCCTCCTGCTTGGAAGCATCTATTTTCTTCCAATTTGTAACCATGGGTGTAGACATCAGTCGACGGTCCTACATCTTGAACCTCTTCAAGATCTCCACTATGTATTTCCCATGTCATAGGAAAATTTCACCATCTCGCTGCCACACCTCCAATCCAAGAAAATAGTGCATCAACCTCAAATCCTTCATATCAAACTCCAAACCAAGAGTCCTTTTGCAATCTGCAATAAGCCTCTGTGAACTTGTCAGAAATAGATCGTCCACATATAACACATAAGTGGCTCTCCACCTATCATGATATAGTATAGGTTAGAGTCAGCATCACTCTTCACGAAGCCCATGCCCTGCAAGTAACTGTTAATGCGTTCATACCACGCCCTGGGTACCTGCTTGAGCCCATATATTGCTCTCTTCAGTCTACATACATGAGTCTCCCTCGCGTATGCCTCAAAACCCTTTGGTTGTTCTATATACACTTCCTCCTCAATAACTACATTGAGGAAAGTCGTCTTGGCATCCATCTAATGAATCTGCCAACCCATCTCTGCTACTAATGAGATCATGGCCCTAATGGAAGTAAATCTGGTTACCTGGGCAAACGTCTCATCATAGTCAACTCCTTCTTTCTGAGAGAACCCCTTTGCCACAAACTTGGCTTTGAATTTCTCAATGCTTCCATTTGCAACATGCTTGATCTTATAGATCCAGCGCAACCCAACCACTGATTTTCTCTCTAGTCTTGGCACCACCTCCCAAACATCATTCTTCATGGAGGCATACTCCTCCACCTTGGCATCATGCCAAACTTGTTGCTCTGATGCCTCCTGAAAACTGTAAGGCTCCCTGTCAATGAGATCACTCATCAACGCCATATACCCTAAGTATCGTTGTGGTGGCCTGCTCTACCTAAAGCTTGTACTAGGAGCACCCACGAACTCCTGAGCATCTGGCCATGTCTGAGAAATCTCTCGATTCCTCTTCCTCCCTGTAGTAGGAGGTACAATCTCGGTTGGTGGAGCTTCTTGCTCCTCATCCTGTTCTACTATTTGAGTGCTAGTCCCTGTACCTGTACCTGTACCTATGACTCCCTATTCCTCCTTTAGAGCTACAAACTCCTAATCCCCTGCTCCTGCTAGCACATCATAAGACTTCCTAAAAGCCTTCTCCTCGAATCTGACATCCCTCCTAATCACTGTCCTCTTCAATCCTGGAACATAGATCTGATATGCTTTCAAAGTTTTGTTGTAGCCAACGAAGATTCTCTTATCTGCAGTGGAATCGAGCTTCGTCCTCTTATTAGAGGGAACATGACAACAAACTAGGCAACCGAAGATCCTGAAGTGACCAAGTTTCGACTTCTTCCCTGTGAATGCCTCCTCAAGAGTCAATCTCCCCAACACCTTGTGAGGACTCCTGTTTTGAATGTATACCACAGTACTACATGCCTCTACCCATAGAAACTTGGGCAAATCCTGGTCATATAACATATCCCTAGCAACACCAACAATGGCCCTGTTCTTTCGTTCTGCAACCTTATTCTGCTGAGGGTTATAGGGAACTGCCAATTCCTTCTTGATCCCTGCCTTTGCACAAAACTCCTTGAAGGCTTTCCCCGTGTACTCACCTCCATTGCCTGACCTGAGAACCTTAATCTTCATTCCTATCGCATTCTCCACAAGAGCCTTAAACTCTTGGAAGCGATTGAAGACCTCATCTTTGGTCCTCATGAAGTAGATCCAAGCTTTCCTAGAGAAATCATCTATAAATGTGACAAAATACTCACACCCTGTCAAGGATGTTGAAGACATAAGCCCACATACATCTGAGTGCACTAAATCCAATGCACCCTTCTATCTATTGTCACTACTTGGAAAAGTTGTTTTAGCATACTTTCCCAAGGCACACCCTTTACACACATCATTGTTCTCGATGCTCAACTCTGGAAGGCCAATCACTATCTCCTCGAGGATGTTAAGTGCCCCATGGTGTAAGTGAGCCATCCTTCTATGCCATAATTCTCCCATATCCTTAGTGTTGTTGATCAACGCCTAAGGTGACTCAAACTACAACCTGTATAACTTGCGTGACCTAATCCCTATCATTTTGGCCTGCTTTGACCCCCTGGGCTAAATATACACTTTGTCTCCTCTAAAAGATACATCATACCCCTTGTCCTGAAGAGTCGAAACCGATATCACGTTCTTGGTCATCCCTAGTACGTACAACACATTTGTAAAGCTAAATGTCTTGTCTAACTCCCTCTGAAAGGAAACAGTCCCTCATCCCACTGAAGTACATTTGGACTTATTCCCCATCTGTATATCAAAAGTCATCTCCTCTTCTCTGAAACTAGAGAAGTATTTTCTAAATCTTGTCATATGATATGACGCACCATTATCAATATACCACACCCCTGTGTCAAGTGTGCCTGAGCTAGAAAGGCAAGTGATGAGTGAGAAATCCCCATCAAACCTGGAAGAAAATTCATCAATGTCCACTGAAGTTGTTGTCTGAGTCTTCTTCTTATCCTTCTTCTTATTAGGACATTGACTGACATAATGACCTATTTTGTGACAAGCAAAGCACTTGACTTTGCTCATGTCATGTTTCTTCTCACCCTTGGAGGTTTGTCCACTACTTGAGCCTTTCTTGGATTTTCCTTTGCCCTTTCCTACAAGAGCAATGTTCTCTTCTTTCTCGCCTTTTTGATGATTGTTGCTACCACTAAGAGATGATAACCTCAATTCCTCTTGCATGAAGTCATCCCACAATCGATCCCAGTTTGGAGTGTGTTCCCTGGCAACAATGCCTCTCACAAAGACATCCCAAGACTTGGAGAAGTCATTCAAGGCTATCCTCACAAGTTCAGTGCCATCCACAGTTTCTCCTACAACTTCCAATTCATCTTTCACTTGTCTAAGTCTAGTGAGGTAAGAGAAAACACTTTCACCCCTTACCCATCTTGGTATTTCTGAGTTTTTCCTTCAAAACCATCTTTCTATTAGGTTTGAATTCTGATACAGTTTGATGATGGCTTCCCACATCTTCCTAGTTGTATCCAATTCTGAAAGGTGAGGGACTATATGGTCCTTGACCCCATCCAAAATGATATGCCTTGCCTTGGCAACATTCTTTTTGTAAGCTTCTGCTTGTTGTGCATCAACTAGAACAACAATAGTTTTCTCTGCAAATTCCTTGAGCCCATACTCCTCTAATGACAACAATATATGCTCCTTCCAAATGCCAAAGTTAGATGCCCCATCTAACCTATCCTCAAATCCGATACCTGAAATAGACATTTTTGCAAAACGCTTTTGTCAAGACCTCCTAGATCTGAAAAATACTGTTGGCTGTAATTTCCTATGCAAACCCTTGGTTTCCTTCTCAGAGGAAAAGCTCTGATACCATGTTATTTTTTCTTAAACTAAGCAAACTAATTTTTGCATCGAATAATTTTTATACCCAAAAACAAAACAACAATACATAGATCCGATTTTGAACTATGAAAGAAAAAGAAATATTACTAAGTAAATAACTTGCAATGCACAGCGGATAAAATCAGAAACCAATCACACAAAAAATATTAACACCAGATATACCCTGGAAATCCCAACTCCGAGGAAAACCAACAAAGAGGGTTTTATTAATATGCTTCAGCAGTTCCAGAAAAAGTACAATGATGACAAACTTGGCAATCTCATCCAATAAATAACAATCCTTGAATATGGGCAGATCTGGGCCAATATTTTGACTTCCCTAGTTGAATCTCAGTCTTCCCTGTCTCACGGCTCAACTACCCGTGGTTAAAGATGCGGTTGTGGGTGCTTAACAGCTCCACGATCTGGTTGTGTATGGTTTGAGTAGGTTGCAGTCTGACCCTAGCTTCCTCTCGACTGTTGCAACAACCTCTACTCAGCCCTCCACACTTGTCTTTTGCCTCTCTGCAGCTGATACGACCCTCGCAACCTCCACAGAACTGAAACCCGACCCCCTGCAAAAGATTCGGCCCACACAACTGAATGGACGCGACCCCTCTTGCTTGCCTAGCCTCACAACTGCCTGGAAATGAAGGCTAGCACCTTCCGATCTCCAACTTGACCTTTCTAACCCTCCAAGAAACCTTCTTTATTTTCCAACTGCAGCAAAACCCTCTTGGTGTCACTCACCAACTCAACGATCTCCTCAAGTCACTTCATGTGCTTATAAATCTCTACCAAGTGGTTAACTTCTAACAGACTTGGAGATACATTAAATCATGTGTCTTTGGCTTGCATGACACCTTGCCTAAGCCAAGACACCTATCCTCCTTACAATATTTTAACACTCTCACAATGAGAAGGAAATCCAATCAGGATCAAAGAACTTATGAGATAGAAAGGAAAACTCTCTTGAGATATCAATCATTTATGGAACTTACTTTGGGCAAGGTAGCGATTTCAACTAGCAAGCGATAGTTGTGTTCTATTTTTGTATTATACTTTGTAATAAATTTGTAAGAATCTACTCTTGTGTTTAAGAATTTGGCAAAAAAAAGACCCTGCATGAAAATTCGCCTTTTCTCTTCCCAATTCTTTGAGGGGAGAAAGGAAAATCCACAAAACTGCAAGATTCGCAAGATTCTCAATCAACACCTTTTGTATGCTTACTGCTAGCTCTACTACAGCTTCTTTTAATATAAATATCTCCCACTATCAGTTTAAAATAATAATAATAATGATCAAGTGGTTAGTAGACATGAGGGCACATTTGTCTTTCATGATTGCTAGGTCCATGGTGCCAAACATGGAAGCAAAGCCACACAAAAACAATTCGGGTTGGAGCTACCATTTGTGATGAGGCTTGGTGGAGTCAAGTTGACCTTTTTATTTCCATAATGGAGCCATTAGTTATTTCTTGTGAATTTGTGATTTGGATTTGCTTATATCGGATGACATTTTTAAGGTTGGAAAGAAATCAACAACTTCTTGAAGCAAAGGACCCCCTTTTGTATGGCACCATAAAGGACATAAACATGAGTAGATAGAATAAATACATTGCCTACCTCCATGCTTTAGGCTATGTCCTAAACCCAAAGTAATATGATGAGGCATACTTAACTAAATTTGAGGGTAAGAGGAGAGCCCTAGACAAAGACAATGAAATGGCCAATGGTATTAAAGCAACATTTTCAAAGATTTGTTTTGATCCGATGAAGCTCTTGAAGTTAAAGAGCATACTATGATGAGGCGTACTTAACTAAATTTAGGGGTAAGAGGAGAGCCCTAGACAAATAAAATTAGGTGGTCAATGTTATTAAAGCAACATTTTCAAAGATTTGTTTTGATCCGATGAAGCTCTTGAAGTTAAAGAGTTGATTTACTTCATTTATCACAAGTGGTGCATTTGAAAATGTAAATGCGCTCATTGATAGGGGAACTATGAAGCCTCTTGCATGGTGCTCATATTATGGTGCCCAAACCCCAGAGTCACAAACCCTTGTATCTAGAGTTCTTTCATAGGTTTGCAACTCTTCAACGACAAAGAAAATGGAGCACTTATGGGTTCATCCATTCGATCAAGAGAAACAAACTTCCATCATCAAAGATAGAAAATCTCATGCACATTCACTCAAATACTCACCTCATCTCTCAATCGAAGGCAGAGTATAGCGAGGGTCCTTCAAAGCTATTGGATACAAATCCAGAAGATGCAAACTTGGATACCCCTCTCTTGATGGCTAACCTCCCTTCAGCTCATTCTTCCAGTAATCCTTTCTATGTTGGGGATTTAGATGATGCATCCATGCCTAGGTCTGGCACAGTTTTGGCAGGTTCTTTTGCCTCTGTTATTGGTGGGCAACATGGTATTCGTACTACATCTTGCTCTGGCCATGTTGCTTCATATCATTAGTTTAAGGAATTAGTGTCAAATTTTTAAGCATTCAATGCATTCGATTTCAGATCTGAAAATTACTTCCAAGTGACCTCACACAGTAAACTAGGGTTGTTATCATTGAATAATTTTACACTGAAATTATGACAAAAAATTATAGCGGAACCACAAAGATCGGAGAGAAATCATCCATGCACATGAGACACAAAAATTTCTCCGAAATAATTTTCAGATTGAGTATCCCGAGGACAAAACAATCCTCTCAGAGAAATTACAACTTCAACAAAATTCTGGAAAATCTTCCAACTTACAAATCTACAGAAATCCTAGTTGACATCACTTGTAAGGCTGCCTGCATCAGCCCTCCTCACACGTGCAGCATGTTGTACGACCTGCAATTAATGCATTATACGGCCCGCATGTGTGGTTGTACGGTCGATCTGCAACGATACAGTCGCACATGCCGTACAGGCTGCAATAAATGTGTTGTACGGTCTACACTTGTGGTATGACCTATTGTATGGACTATACGGCCTCACACGTGCGGCCTCTTCTCCTCTTCCTCACACATGTGGCTTCCCTCCTTGGCAGAAAAATGAGAAAGAAAAGGCCAAAAACTCTAGACCAAATTTGCCAAAGTGAGATCCTTCTTGCTGAAATTTTCCTCCTCAACCCCCTTGGCAAGAGTTGTCACTCACTCATGCCAAACAAATGATGACAAAATAAAATGTTTGGTGCCTCGGATCCTCACATTGCCTCTCCCTTTAAAGGAGTCTAAAAGTGAGTTTAGAAGCCCCTAACTAAACTCAACATTAAATTAGAATTGTTTATTCCTCCAAGTGGGTGCCAAGCCCCGACAACAACAATTCCAAGCCCGGGCTCTATATAAAAAGGGTTTTCACAAAGTAAAAAATGCAATGTGAGTGCCAAAAAAGATTCCCACATGCCCGACACCAAGGCCAATGTAAGAATACCTCCCCGATGCTACAAAAACATCAACAATTAGGTTTTGTTCCATTGGAGGATGTGGAGGGCAATGGATATCAATGGAATTAGTCTATCACTCTAGATTTTCACGATTCCAGTTTTTTATTTCAGACTTGTGGAGCTTTCCAAATAAGCTCTGTTTTGTTATTTTGAACTTTTGGACTCTGTCATTGACATTTATATCATGATACTTCAATTTTATATCTATATATGGGACCCGATTGACGAATATGTTTGTAATTTCTGATTTTGAGTGACATATAAACGTTGATATATGAATATCAAATTTTGCAATCTGTAGAAACTAGATTCTAGAAAGTATGAATTTCCTTAAATGAAAATCTGAAATTTCAATTTGATTTCCTATCAGGAATTTTGTTTACATAGGAAATGATAAATCTGAAAATTCAATTTGATTTCAAATCAGAAAATTACATATATGATGTATGAAGTTACTAGTTCACTGTTGATGAATCTCAATCCTGAATATGAATATGAAATCTAAACAGTTGACAACTTTAAGCTTTAATTCAGATTTCATTGCAATGTATTTTCAATATAAAATTTAAATTTAAAATATATATTTATAAAAAAAATAGGGTTAGGGTTCCATTTCCCCAATTCCTAATTTTGCTATAGGTGCCACACCCACACCAGAATCTTCTGCCGATTCTGACCACACCCAAGATTTGAGTAACTTTGCCTGGCAGGCATGCACCTCCTCTGTGTGGGGTAAATATTGTTGATGAAGCCTTCAGGCAGATTATTGTATGGTGCTGGCAAGGCACCAGCAAACTTTATTCTCCGCTGAACTGTGTGAGGGTGGGTTGAGTTTCTTTCTGGGTTTACCAAACATGATAAAAAAAGGATTCCCACTTTTAAAAAAAGTAGATCAGGTCACCATGCACTACTCTTGTGACTTCTAAAGCAAGCCTTGGAGGACTTGTTTCGAGTTAGGGACCATCAACTCCACCCAAGTAGTATGTACTATGGTACCATAAAATGCATGCCAATAGTGTCTTCCTGTATCCTTCACAAAATTAAGGCAGAATTGCAAATAGTAGCTTTGAATTGTGTTATAAATGTCTTGCCCTGATCAAGATTTTCATGACCAAACCAGTTGAGAAAATTGCTTCGGTATAAATGAGACAGTTAGACTCCTGACATCCTGTTTAAAGAGGAAAACTGGAATTAAGGAAATAAACATGGAAGAAGTCTTGGAATAAAAGATATATATAGAAACGCGTATATAAAGAAATAAAATCCTAGAAGGGACCTAGTGATTCAGAATGTACATAATTAGCTTCTACAGCTCTTCTAAATCTCATTGTCATGTTGTTAAAACAAAACATCAATATGTTTATGCATTCTGTTATTGAATTTACACAGCCAATGCATCTATAGGCTTCCCAATCCAACAAAAATAAAAATCAAAAGAGGTGCACAACTAAAGCAAATGCAAGATATATGTTGTGGATATCATGATTGACATTTTCTTACTAGAAATCCAGTCTCCAGGGCGAGATTTAATAAGCTCTTATCTTCAACTTCAATCAAATATAACTAACATGTGATATACTGAATTCAATAGATCAGAGGCACCCATGAGGATAGAGAAATTAAAAAATACCTGAGCAGGGTAGCTGATGTACTTCAATGCTTGAAGACCTAATGCTGGTCCAATAGTATTTGTTATGCTAGGGCTCCAATATTTCCATGGTGGGGCTGCCCCACTACTTTTTGTGGACCAAAGAGTTATCACTGTTCACAAAGAAAGACCCCCAAATTAACACGATTTTAGTTAGTGTTTACTTCAGCCGGTATCGCTATCTTTGACGATGAAATAGATGTCACGCATGCATTCTGACAATACGGTACAAACACCTTACGTAAAATTCAAGCACTGTGCTGGATTGGATAACTTACTTAGGTATGACCAGGCTAAGCATACTACATTCTGTGCAAAGTTCAAGAACGGCAGGTGTTGAAATCTTTGGCCATTAGGACCAAAACGTTTAGTGGACCTGGTTAGTTAGAACAACTCAAAAGAATCAGTGGCGGATCTCTTTATTTAAATCATTTAAATAAGACTCCAAGATAATCATAAAACTCCCAAACCCTAGAAACCCTACAAAAGTTTATATTTTCAATACCCAATAGAGCTTCGGACCACAATTTATTACCAACCCAAATTGCCTTGCTGCTATAATGCAATCTAAACTCTCTATTTTAAAACTAAAAACATGTATTTGGGGCGAAAATTGTAGCAAAACAAGACCCATATGAACAGGTATTTCCATGTTTGAGGGCAAATAAAGAAACCAATGAAAGATAACCCTCTCCAGGAGTTGTGTATTCTTAAACGCCAGCGTCCTCGCATTGAGAAATTTGGATTCTCAATTGCTCAGGTGAACTTCATATAAAGCTAATTCTACATTCATCATGGAGTGCTCCATTAACATTGAATTAGAAGATACAGCTTTAACTAACCAAACAAAAGATAAATAAAGAGAACGGGATCTAAGAAAAGCAACATAAAATGACCAGAAAACAAAATGGACTAACTACAGCTTAACTAATTAGCTTACAAGGTTTCCTGTAAAAATCCTTGATATATGTAAGCCCCAAAAATCCCCCCAACACAAAACAGAAGCCTTAAAAGGCGATGAAACTGAGTAATTTCCTTCTCCATTTTTCTATTTGAATAGGTCTCCAAATTTAACCAACTTTGAGTCCTCCGGGCCTTCAAACCGATATCTGAGCACCTGTTATCAGGGGATAAACATGGTGCTTCCCTCTCGAGTGCAAATTCAGTCTACTGAATTGCAAAACTCTCTGCGGTTGATGACTGGATTTGAATTTGCTTTGTGGTTTGTATTTCTATATGCGCGCTGTTGGCAGTTGACACGTGGCTAAACGTAATTGGTTGTATCAGAGGCCTTTGCACTCTGATTGGCTGTTGACACGTTCTTTGTTGTTTTCATTTATGGCGTAGAGGTAAAACCGGTATAAAGATTTTTAGTGGAGAGGGGGTAAAAAAATTATTTGTAATGACCAAGGGTAAGATTTTGCACCAAAGTCAATGATTTGTGGTCAAAGTCAATTAATTTCTACTCAATCATGGGAAAAAAAGGAGTGGACTGTTAGGGAAGGAATGAGTATTTATTAAAAAAAGGAGTGGACTGTTAGGGTAGGAATGAGTATTTATTATTAGTTCATAAGTGAACAATTAGGTTGGTGAGTTCATTTTTTAAGTCAAAGTTCCATTTTTATTATCCAATTTTTTGGGGGTGGGGGGAAGTTATGATGATTATGGACAGTATAAAATGGTCAAAATTCTCAAAAACAGGTTGTTATAATCAAAATGTTCATCAATAATATGGGAGTGATAACTTTTTGGAAAATTCTAGTAGGGAAACATTTCAAAAAAAAATTAGTTGAGTTTATTTATTTAATAATTTACTTCATTAAAGATTTTAGTGATTAGGAATTAATTTTCAAATTTTTTTTGGCATTATATTTCATTTTGTAAAAGAATTTTTGAATAAAAATTAAATTGTCAATCATTAAGTGAGTTGAAGGTCTTTGGAGCATAGCAATGGAGGTTAAGGAGGAAACACAAAAATTTAGGGTTTTTTAGAGACTAGAGTTGGAGGAGGAGCATGTGGATTACTCTATAGACTCATATGAGGGGCTCCCCATCTTCTCTAATGGAGGCAACCTGGTGTGTATGCAAGGTGTATGCAAGGTGTTGCTTCCCTAGCAGGCAACTGACAATCATCATTACATGTCTTGGGGAGCGTGAACTAGCACCGTTCTCCCATGACTTCAGATTTCGAAGGATACACGGTGGAAAATGCCTCCACCCCTCCTAATCATATCTAGGGTCCACGCCCTACAATGGAGGATACACGGTGGGAAATGCCTCCACCCCTCCTAACAGAACTAGGGTCCACACCCTATAATGGAGGATACACGGTGGGAAATGCCTCCACCCCTCCTAACAGAACTAGGGTCCACACCCTACAATAGAATATACAGTGGCACCGTGTCGCTGGAGGTTTTGTCATCGTTTATTCGGTTTTGGGCAGTGTCGTTACCTGAAATCATGCACTGATCCACATATCATAGCAATGCATCCAAACCAATATAAATTCCAAATACAATATTCATACCATAATGTTTCTCGGTCAGTG
>ML783523.1:979485-999113 GCA_009831015.1 Picea engelmannii | reverse complement strand
CGTTAAACTCGTCAGGGTGGTCCATTCCAAACGGCTTGGGTTATTTAGACAACCCCGGACCGGTTCCACTCTCCCAGTTGACGGATGGACTGTTTCGCCCGTCAACAGTGAGCCACTTGCCCTGGTGTAGGAGTTTCCCTACCTTGACAACCCGATAAAGTTGGATCCTCTGCTGGTGATTTCCCTTGACCTGTGTGTCCACTATCTGATCAATGGATGCTTGTTCCATGTAGTCAGGGTTGGGTTCTGTGGGTGTTAGTTGTTCTGCGATCTCTGAGGTGTCCAATAATGGTGGAAAATATGGTCGAAGGAGGTCCACATTGAACATTGGGTGCAGGCCAAGGAAGGGTGGAGTGTTGATCTCAAAAGCATTGCTACCCATGGCCTTGATGATAGTGTAAGGCCCATAGAAAAGTGGGCAGAGCTTCTAATGGGGCCCTGTGAGACGCTCCTTCTTGAAATGTAACCAAACTTTGTCGCGAACCTGAAATTGGTGTGGTACCCTGTGTTGATCATGGCGTTGTTTGTACTTAGCATTGGATTTCTGCAAAATCTCTTGGAGCTGTTAGCGGATGTGCTGAATCCACTCAATGAATATGGTGGCTTTGTCGATCCCAGACTGATCATGGGAAGAGTCTGTCTGTGTGGTGGCAAGAGGAAGTGCAACATCAATGGGTCCCAAGGGTTGGAATCCCAACCCCACCTGAAATGGGCTATGGCCGGTGGAGCTATGGAGAGCCCTATTGTAACTGTGATGAACATAGGGGAGACTCTCGTCCCATGTATGTGGATTCTTAGAGTTGTACATCTCAAGATATGCACAATCATCTGATTGACGACCTATGTTTGGTCATTTATTTGGGGGTAGAAAGTAGTGGATTTTGTGAGCTTGGTGTCCAACAATGACTAGAGACTCGACCAAAATGTGTTGAGGAACCTATTGTCCCAATCGAATATGATGGTCTATGGGATCCCAAAGTGGACCCACACTCATTCGAAAAAGAACTTGGTAGTATTTGTCGTTGTGATATTCTTCTTGCAGGCTATGAGGATGGCCATCTTTGAAAATCGATCAACGACCACAAATACACAGTCATTTCCTTGCCTCATGGATGAAAGGGTAGACATGTAATCCATTGAGATGGATTCCCAAGGCTTCTCGGGAGTAGGAAGAGGGGTGTATAAGCCTTGCTTCTTGATGGATGGCTTGGCAATGGCACATATAGTGCAAGATCTGATATACTTGCTGACGTCTTGTCAAAGTTTTGGCCAATAAAAATTCTTCTAAAGAACGACCACAATTTTCTCCATGCCAAAATGTCTTGCCATCTGACTATAGTGGGATTCCCAAATCATATTTGCATGCTCATTTGTAGGAACACAATGATGGCTCAAGTGGCATAATAGTTCGTCCTGAATGTGAAAATCGGTGACAGTCGTGCCTGTACCCAAGAGATGATAGGTGGTGGAAAAGTTTGAATCTTGCTGATAAAGTTGGGGCCACTCAGATGCTTCATGTCCACAGGAATGGAGAAAAGTGGTGAGTGCAGCCACAGGAGGTCGACTGAGGTAGTCAACGAAATGATTTGAGATACTTGTCTTATACTTGATGTTGAGATGGAACTATTGCAAGTAGGTGGACCACTTTTGATGGCGGTCGTTCTGCAATTCCCCATGTGTTTGTATGAACTGCAGAGGCTTGTGATCAATGTGTATGATCGTCTCCTTTCCCAGAATGTAATGTTTCCATTGATGATAGGCTTGTACAATGGAATACATTTCCTTGTCATAGGTGGGGTATTTCTGGACAATATATGAGAGTGTCTCACTATGGTGTGCCACCAGATGGTCGTGCTGAGTGAGAATTGTGCCCACAGCATAGTCAGATGCATGAGTCCTCAATCTCGAATGGTTGTTGCAGATCGGGAAAGGAGAGTACTAGAACTGAGCACAAGTGATGCTTCATATCATCAAATGCTCATTGTTGTTCCTTCCTCCACATGAACTTGGCCCTGCCACCACCCTTGGTCACCTGGCCGAGGGCCCATGCAATATGGGAGAATCCCAACAGGAACCGTCGGTAGAAGTTGGCTAGCCCCAAGAAGCTTCGAAGCTCGGTCAATGTGGTCGAGGCTGGCCAATCACGGATGACTTGGATCTTATTTGGATCAACATGTACCCCATGTTCATCAACAATGTAGCCCAAGTATTGGACCTTGTTCATGCCAAAAGAGCATTTTTAGAAGTTGGCATATAGTTTGTGTTGTCGCAGAGTGCTCAAAACTTGCTGAATATGTTGCATGTTCTCATCCCACGTTCTGTTGAAGATGAGGATGTCATCCAAATATACCACCAAAAAAGATTTGGTGAAGGGTCTCAATACATCATCCATAAACCTCATGAAAGTGGCTGGTGCATTTGTTAAGTCAAAGGGCATGACTAGCCATTCAAAAAGACCTTCTTTACACCTGAAGATTGTCTTCCATACATTAGTTGGTTCGATGGGAACCTGGTGGTAGCCATACTTTAGGTCAATCTTGTTGAAGAACTTTGCCCACTTGAGTTGGTCAAGAGGGTCATCAATCCTGGGAATGGGGTATCGGTTCCTGACTGTGATTTTGTTTAAGGCTCTGTAATCAATGAAGAATCGCCAAGTCTCATCCTTCTTCTGCATTAGTACAATCGGGATTCCGCAAGGGGAGGAGTTGGGTCTGGTGTGCCCCTTTTGGAGAAGCTCTTGGATTTGATGCCTGATTTCATCATTTTCCATCAACGAGCGATGATAGACTAGTCCATTAGGTAGAGGTGCGTCAGGGGTCAGATCAATTGGATGCTTGACTTGGGAGTGTGTCGGTACCTTTGTAGGTGAGGAGAATATGTCTATGTATTCTTCCACGATCCCATCCACTTGCTTCTGCGGCAAAGAGAGGCTCTGTGTAGAGGCCACGGATGTGGTGGTGACCTTTTGCTTATTGTGAGCACATATCACAAAGAAGAGAAACTTCTCGGTCTGTGAAATGACCTTACTGCATTGCTTAGCAGAGATTAAAGAAATAATAGTAGGCGACGCTACCTCTGGGATCTTGTACAATTCTCTACCCAAAGTAATAATAACACTGTGGGGTCTAGACTCATACACATCATGACGCTTCCACAAATATGGTTGTCCTAAAAGAACATCACAAACTTCAAGGGGATCAATATCACACAGTACTTCATCTTTGAAAGGCTTGATGTCGTAGGGCAGATGACATTGTTGGATGACACAAAGATCTCTTCCTTGGTGAAGCCAGCCGATGGTGAAGGGATGCAGGTGTGGTGTCGTTGGCAGGTCCAGTCGCTTGACGACCTCTGCTAAAATCATGTTCTTCTGACTACCACTATTGACCGTGAAATGGAGCGGAGCCCCCTTTACCCACATCTGCGAGTGAAAGAGGTGTTCCCCTTCCTCCGTTTCTTCTGGTTTGCTTGGTCAGACTTTGATGGTAGCGACCATGGCACTGGGTTCAACATCGATAATTTGCTTCCCTCTTTCAAGATTTGATTCGGAATCAGAATCAACCTCTGACTCAGAAGCCTTCCGTTCGACCATGAGTGATTGCTTGGAGCGACATTCTTCGGTGTTGTGCCAAGGGATTTTATGGTACTCACACCATTTTCTTATGTCCTCCTTTGTCTTCTCATTGCCATTCTTATGTTATAGCTTGGACTGGTTGTCCTGAGGGCGGCCATCTCGACTTGGTCATTCATTGTGTGGGTTGGGGTCATCTTTTCCCTGCTTCGACTGTGAGGGGTTTGCAAATCCAAACTCTCGCCTTTTCTGCTTAAATTTATGCTCGATCTCGAAAGCGTATCTATAAGTCGTGCCCAATGAGGTGATGTCTAGAAACTCCATTTCTGTTTGAATGTATCTATGCAAACAACCGTGATATTTGAGCACCAGATGACGCAGAGAGTCTTTGATACCCAATTTGGTGCGTGTTATCCCCGATTTCTAGGGATAGCTAGGAGATCATGTCTCGAGGCCCACAAGGCCTAGACATGGAGTACCGAGAGCAGGATTGACCTAAGCATGGCCCTGGAGGGCCCATCTTTCTTCTTCTTCATCAGACTTGTCTTGTCAGCAGCAACAACATCCATCACCTTCGGCATGGACTTGTATCAGAGAAGACTCTTGCTCCATTAGGTAATTGGTCCAGGTATCACGGTATGTGTCATATTTGATCATTATAACTTTAAGATATATGCATTAGATTCCTTTCATTTCTGACGACTGCTTGGATCTTACACTAACCCACTTGACCATGGTTGGGGAGATTGACGGGGTACACTAGCAAGCTTGTACCCATAGGTTTTGGTTAGCCACCAGGGGGGATTTTGAAGAGCCATCATCCGCTCCCATCATATTATATCAGTTTTACATCTTATCTCCCATTCATCTATCCCATTCCCCTAGTCCAAACATTAGGATGACCTATTTGTGGGGTTACACTTTATCCTGTGGGAAGAAGGGGCTAAAGGCCCAGGGGGTAAAAGCAACTGGTAAGAGATAAAAGCCATAAGAATAAAACCTAGAGATGCCTCGCCCAGGGATCCCCGAGAAGCAATAAAAAGCCTCTCAATAAGAAACAAGAGGGACCCAAAGAAAAATAACAATAAAACAAGACCTAACCAAGAGGATGGGGGGTCTCATCACGAGCCAACCCATTATGTTCATAGGTACCTAGCAGTATGACATTGCCATTATCTGGTTACCATGCCAGGGCAGTGACCTTTGGTTGCATGGCCAAGGGAAAGGGGGTCTCATCACGAGCCAGCCTTATTGTCTCTGTGAAAGTACTCGTGGGTAACACTGTCAGCTCTAGTCACCACGCCAAGGCAATTTCCTCTTGTTAGACCTTGAAATAAAAAGAAAGAAAAAGCAATGAAGAAAAGAAAGAATAAAGGAAATAAAGGGCTTGGAAAGAATTGCATCCATGACAGGTACAACTCGCCTCCTACAAAGGCACCCATGGGTAATATTCACCCTTGTCTTTCACTATGTCTAGACATCCTTAGACCACACCACCTCATATTACATGGCTTGGATGATATCCTTTGGGAACTTTCCTTTTCTTATGGATGCTGGCCCAATAGGGCATTTTGTCTTTTTCTTCAGCTTTGTATAGTAGGTCATTGTAATGTCTTTGAGTGATTAGATGATATTCTAGGGGTTTTATGCATGCATTTGATAAAATTAATGATGAAATATGATTGACATTTCCATGATCCCTAGGACTAATGAGCCCATGGAGGGAAAATTTTTTGATGTGCAGGACCATGCCCGATGGACAGGTATCAAGTGGACCGATACACATGGGGAGATGAATAGTTCGGACCTCCATGGGGCTGAAGAGCCCATCAGATGGTTTTTGGGACCTCATCAGGGGTAGAGACAAGACAATGATTGATCGAGCCTTTGCATGAGAGAATAAGGAGGACGTTTTCATCCAGGACGCCTTGGTTGAGCCCAGCCCAGGGGGATTGACCCACTACAGGTGGAACATGTGCTTTATGATGCCCCAGGACATCATCTAGGAGCCATGACGTCACCTCTAGTGAGTGGTACCTTGACAGAGCATTTTGGCACGTGTGGCAGAGCTTAGAGGCCCAATGAGGGCCAACGTTTGTCTTCTAGTGTTGTATGTTGCCCTAAAAGGGGCCAGCGTCTCCCTCAAAGGAGCTAGACGTCCTGCATACTACTCATTTAGGGTTTTCTTTAGGCAGTTTAATGTAAAATAATATGATTTTTAGTTATTGGCCTTGTCGGCTGTTTTAATGACCTAATTTTTAATTAAAGGTCATTGGATGATATAAATCGAGGATGTTTTCCCTCATTTTGACATAACACACTTTACTCACACAAGTGAGATCTGATTTTTACGCCCTTCTTGGGTAAATTTGTTGTCTAAAGTGAGGCACACTTGCTATTGGAAGGATATTTTTGGCATTTATGGCATTTCTCTCAAGGAAGGTTTACAACTAGGCTTTGCTTGTGCTTTTCTTCATGACATGTAAGTAAATTTTCTTGCAAAAGTTCTTAAATGAATGGTTGTAGGTGTAATTTCTTGCATTTGCTTATTGTATTGTTGATTTAAAACCCTAGGTAACAAGCACAGAAGTAGGTCATTGTTACATGTCCCCTTAGAGAGAGATGTTTTTCAGCCATTGAAGGAAAGAGATAGAGCCTAGCCTTTGCTACACTTGTCTTGTTTCTTCTGAGCTAGCGTTGAAGTTATAGGTTGAAAGAAGGAGACGCCCTAGGCCTAGATTGCCTACACCTAGGGTTTTCACCTTCTAGGGTTTGAAAGCCTTGTCTTTGCAACACTTTATCCCTTAGACTTATTCTTTAGGCTATTCGTTTTGTCAAGTTGATTTAGAGAAGGAGGAAAGAGCACGAGGCCTTGCTTAAGCAACACCGGAGTGAGCCTCTTTCCCCTAGGGTTTTGATTCTAGGGCCCTGCCTTTGCAGCACCATAGAACCTTACCTTCTAATCTTTGAATCATCATCCTTTCAAGAACTTGTGCCCTTATCTTCTGACCCCATATACCCCAAGGCACTGATTTGATCTCCAACGTTGAAGCTTTGGTGTATAAAACTACTTTCAAAACGCAATTTAACATAACTAACCTAATTAGGGCTGACGTCATAGTTGAATATTTCATCTTGGCGCAACAAAATTGTGATATAATCAATTAAATGATGATTTGAAGCATTTATTGAGTAAATTGTTGATTGGACACATTGTTGGCTTAGTCATCTTGGTAGATATTGATGAATTGATGATCTTTCATAGCTAATTGAAAAAACGTTGACTTCATTCTATATCTATTGCTTTACGATTTCTTATTAAATGATAGCAGATAGTCATTGAAGTACTAACCCTTTGAGTTATAGCCTGCAAATACATATATTGTGTTTCTGTTGTCTTGTTCTGGGCAGGTGTTTCCAATAGGGCATACACTTCATTTATTGGTTGATTAGCTGGACTATCTGACATTGGTGGTAATCTGTGAGGAGGGAACTCTAAAACTTGACCTTATACTTTCTTCCTCTTCAAAACCCAGGTTATTGGGGACGTCTCCCATGGGCTAACCTTCCTAAACAGAAAGAACCTCCCCATCGAGGTGACATTGGGTGGGGAAGGTTTCTGTTACGCCAGTTTGATCCTTATCCCTTAGCCTGTGACCTAAACTACAAACGGTGCGATAACAGTGCACAGGGTATGAAAAATATTGGTGAAATTTGGTACTGTCTAGTCCCTTTCTTGACGCACGGTGGTCCATTTGGTGTACTAGTCCTCGTAGCTTCCAACATGGTAGTATTGTTCTTTAATAGCATCCCAGAAGGGATCCCATGTAGGGGACATCACAAACATTGCATATTCCTCTATGGCCCTTTGCTTAGAGTAAGTATCTCACCAATCTTTAACATGGGGAACGACCTCGAGGAGTGCAAAAGTGATATTTTCCCTATCAAAAAAATTGTGGACCGAAAAATACCCTTTGAGAAGATTCAACCATTTATCTACATCATCCACATCTATCAGTCCCTCAAATAATGGAATATAAAAATTTACCTATACCTTGAAGGGGGTTGCATGGCCGCTTGATGAAGATGCTTCTCATGTGGGCAGTCGTTGAAGGATCTGCGTGAAGTTGTCCATCATCTCGTTCCTTTTTTGTTCGAGGGCTTCCTCGAGCAACATTTTAATAGGATCTCATGCTCCATCATCTTTCTTTTTGTCCCCCATGGGTTGTTGTCAAACTCAGCACGATCGATCTTGTAATGGCTCGACTGGTTCGAGTCCCAACTTCTTGTACCCAGATCTTGTTGGGGACATTCATGAAGAAAAGTAATGAAGAGTAGAGTGCTCTAATACCACTGATCCATATTTAGGAGCGGAACGAATTGATTAATAGACTGAATACAATAAACACAAAGATATGAAGAATAACACAGACATCTAGTGAAAAAAATCTTATATTGAATAATGAAATAGGCTGAAACTGTAAAACTGCAAAACTAAAACACTTGCTCGAATGGTGATAGTTATCTATGAGAAGAGATGTGGCTGCTACGTGCATCCGTCTGAGCAGAATGAATTACAATGAGGCTCTAGAGGCATTTTTGATAATACTCATGAATGCCAAAACCCTAGACATCCTAAAACATAACCCTAGGAGGTGAAACGTCAAAAGTCATGTGGGCCCCTATGGGTAAGTTGGTACCTCAACTTCTCGGGGTCGTAACTTTTGCACACAACCTTCGTTTTAGGTGCGTGATAGCCTATTGGAAAGGTATTTCAGAGAACTACACATTTCACCATCAAACTCTAACTCTATCTACAATTTGACTGTGGTGAGCCAAAAAACATTGTTTAGGCCTCCAAAATGGCCCTAGAAGTACAACAATATGTGTTGACATGAAAACATACAAAATAATCTAGTTGGATTAGGTGAGAGGCCACCAATATCCACCCGGAGGATGTGTAGGGATTCATACAGCCCCAAAAGTGTGGAACCCACAATTACAAAGAAGTACAAAAGAATGTGATGAACTAAAAATGGATAGGAGGAGCCAGTTGGAATAGGTGGGTGGCCACCAATAGCCAACTGGATCATCTTCCTTGGTAGAAAATTTCATAATCTGCAGTGCCACACAAATACCTGAAAACCCTCTTTAAAATTATCCAATGCTCCTTCCCTAGTTTTGACATATACCTGCTCAAAAATATCACCGAGTGTGCAATGTCTGGTCTAATATAGATCATTGTATACATCAAACTACCAACAACACTAGCACAAGTGTAACATCCCCAACCACCCAGGCTGGGCCACGTCACTTGATCTCAACTTTTGTTGCTCTGAAACTCATCTGTAACATCATCATTACCAAACTGCTTCAATTACCAAATTGTAACATCATCCAACTTACTACTACATAATGTTATTCCAAAATACACTATGCATATTCTCTTCTAAACACAAGTCTGCATGGTTTCACTTGAAGTAACGCGCTCAACCCTAAGCTTGAGTCGCACCACACAACTTATAACAACGAAAGTAATACAAAAACAACTATGCACCAATATATTGAACACACAACACTACGATTACGAGAAAAATATCTCTATGGCATGGGGTAAACCACAACAGATGGAATGACAAGCATAAATTAAATCTAATCCCAAGTATGTTATACAAATGAAATGCTAACAAGACAAGGCGAAGAGCCTACCTTGTATGATCGTTCGATGAAGACCATCGTTGAGCACACAACTCAAAGATCTATACCTGCAACTTGTCCTCAACAACCAAGATACACAAGTATATGGTGATAATATATAATGTTAGCATATAAATTAACATAATCCATTAACATACATGAAAAATACAACCATTGAATAATAATTCAAATATTTGCAAGATATCAATTGCATGAGAAAGGAGTATTTTTATTAAAATAATTAATAGAAGTATATAGGTGACAAACTTCTATAACGACACATATCGGAACTGAGAAACTAAGTCCCTCCAGCTAGGCCTCCACCACTTCAATCCTCCACCAAAGGCAATCTCATATAAAAGAGACAATGAGGTTCTCCATCACAAAGAGGGAAGAGCTTGGGGGTTGAACAATGAGTTCAGACTTTCAAGGATGAAGGGATGCAGACTCAATATGAGTGAAATTTCTCCATAGTATCTTTGCTCTCAAAGTTGAATTCTCTCCTCTTTTCCAAGGCTGGGATATGGCTCAATTTATAGCCTTCAAATGGAACTAAAGGGCCGAGTCAGAGCATTTGAAATTCCTCATACTAGAAATGCTATGATAGAAGAGAGGAAATAAGTGTCACGAGTAAACCACTAGCTCCAAACAATGGAACATACCTATGCTCAATGCAAGAAATTCCATGATGGACATGGACACTCGGGGGAATGTTTCCTCTTAGGGTACATGGTGTCAAGCTGTAAAGGATATAAACAAGGCTCTACTTGGTTGGTGATGCCAATTGCTGAGGTAAGCACTTATAACGAGAAAGAGAGAACCGACAATAGGCTCAATACTGCAGGTAAGAGGATGGAATGTGATTACAACTTAAATCCAAAGAATGCCCTTTTTCGTAGATTTAGTCCCCTAGGCCCGAAAAAGTATAAAATAATACCCAGGAGAACTCTTTTAGTCAATGTTGACTAGAGTGTTCCTTTTTCGTAAGTAGTCTACTTGGTCGAAAAAAGGGTTAAACTTACACTAAATAGACGTCCTTTCAAAGCCTTTTAACGAGAGTGAAAAAGACAAGTTCACTCAGCACTCTTTTTGTTTTTGAGAGAGTTGGAAAGAAGCTTAATTAAGACTCGGGGAGAGTCCCATAAGTGAAGGTCAGAATGCTTGTGAGTAAGAATATGAGGTTCAAACGCAAAGTCATATCATAACTATAAGGAACTCCCGATCCTATGGGATAACTTCTGCATGTGCACCAAATGGCACAAAGGTTCTAACTAGGGCACCCATGTTTGGTAAGCCTCTACCACTTAATAACGACACTTCTAGTAGTAGTAAGAAGGTTCCATGTCGCTAATAAATGGGTTCATTCCTAAGGTATATGGATCACAATCATGGGACAATGCAAGAATGCAAAATGGAGTGACAACCTATTCTATATGATGGTGAAAGAAAATACCTACCGAAGGCACGAACGGGCGGTATGACGCTAGAAACCGCAAAAATCCTGGACTAAGCCACCAAAACCAACTCTATCCACTGTACTATTAGTCCCTAAGGTCAAAAAATCAGCATAAACTATATGAAGTGGGTAAATGTTTTTAACTAATAGTAAAAATAGATCATTTTACCATACCATTTGAGTTTTGTTTACCCACATAGTGCATTTTAGGCCATTTTCCACATGATCTTCAAGTGTCGATTGTGCGAGATATGATCAATGGAATTAGCAACCATCTAGACCAAGTAAGTACCTATCCCCTCTTCTTCACTTTCAGTGGTTTGAATTTCAATTTTAGGCCCCATTTTTTGAGTTTAAGAGGGCACAAAATGTAAACTAGGGCGTACGCGGGTGATAGTTCATCGGGTCGCGTACATGCCTCCATGTACGTGGGCAAAGCAAAATGTTCGCATATATGCGGCCCTATACGCGCCTATTAGCATGTTAGCCTGCGTACAAGTCTGTGAACACCTTTTTTGACAAGATTTAACTCAAAAAAATGACTTTTCCTTTGCAAGATGGTGATTGAATGGAGGGAGAGGGAGCATGAAGAGATAGATGCAGTAGTGGAAAGAGATGCAGGGGCCCAACAAGCTTTAAAAAGATGTGTCCTTTATAAATTTTGGGATCTCAAAGGAATGAAGGCCCAAGTGAGGTTACTCCAAATGCTCGTAAACTACTGGGATCCAGAGACAGATGCCTTCAATCGCGATGGGAAACCATTGAGGATTGAAGTGAACGACATATATTTTATAACATGATTGTCTCGTAGGGGAGAGCTAGTGAATCTCAAGGCCCAAGGGGATGGCGGTGGTATGAACATGGAAGGGTACATTTCCACCCATTGTGTTGTAGGCACAGATAAAGTAGGGAGCTAACTCCCAATCAGGGCGATCAAGAACCTGAGCTTATAGATCATCGTACTTGTTCTTACACAGATCTCGGGGTCGACCTCATTGCATTGAGCCTCAAGGCCACTCATGTTCTATGCGGTGGAGTGTTTATGACCCACTGTTTATGACTAGTGTACCTCAATGCTCACTAACATGAAGAGCCACCTGATAGATTGAAAACAAGGGAGAAAGAGAAATTTCATATTTGCATCCATTTTGTGTATCTTTTTCTTTGAGCAGGTTCCAGGATTAAGCCCTAGAGTAGAGATTATTCCACATGGACCACGCGATCCAGCCATGTCACGGTGGACCGATGTGATGAGGCAGATAGGAGGTGGTAGGGTCCCAACCCCCTACAATGATGAGTTCTTTTTCTGGTGGCGTCGACAAGTCATAGCCATTGGCGACTACTCTTATGTCGAGATTGACTACAGAGGGGATCTAGATATGCCTTTGCCAACAAGTTCTACCTATGGTGATATTGGTAAGAAATGTTTTTATATATTTCATTTTTTTTGTTTTTTCAAAAAGAAGAAAAACACAAATATTTTTGTATGGTATCAAGTAGTAACAATTGCTTTGTCATGCAGATGTAGGTCCACGATGACCAAAAGGATTCCCACGACATTGTAGGAGGAGTCGGGGAGATGAGAACGCAAGAGGAGATGCAGAGAGAGTGTTGCAGAATGTGCAGGGGAACCTGTCTTGATTGATGCATATGATTCCTATGGTTCAAGGAGGATCTACTAGAGGCTATTCAGTGACAGGTGGTGGGTTTGCCTCGTGCGTGGGTGTGACTCTTCTGGTGTCTCGCAAATGTTGTACTGTGCTATTATGATATGCATCCGGTGCCACAGGCGTATATGCCATGGTCATATATATGCCGACCATATATGTATTTTGAGGGCGTGATCCCCATTTTGTATTATGAAACCATATTTTTTGAAAAGATGAAATATAAAAAAAATTGGTCTTCAACTTTACTTATATATGTTATAATGTGTACATGCATGAATGTGTTTTATTTACTTAGTTATGTGACAAATTCCAATCTAAAACATAATTAGCATATGCATCAGATACATGATTAGAACTTCTAGGTATGTGATTATAAGTAAGAAAATCAAAGTATCGTTCCAAAAGTTGTACTCGAAGGAATCGTCTGAGTAGAGTAGGGTCTCTCACACAGTAACTGTCGTTTAACTGGCATACGACTAACTGGGAGTCCATGTGAACCTCTAAAGACCGAACACCATGTGAAATGACATTGTGTAATAGTTCTATAACGATGTTATATTGAACCACGTTATTCGTTGATGGCTCCAGACGAAAACCACTTGAAGACACCAGTTGACCCTCAGGTGAGTAAATGATCCAAGCGAAAGAAGCCATGTTTCGTGTATGATGACTGGCACCATCTACGAATCCTAAGCAAATTGAAGACTTCATTGACATATTCCAACTAAGGGAAAACTTGATAAGTGAGCCGATGACACAAAGGAAAATATATATATACACTAAGATACACTAGTATACAAAACGTCACGCCCAAGCCTGAGGGCTCAAGCGTAATACCTTTTAAGGTAGAGCCCATTTCTGGTCTTATCCAACATATTCCCTTCATAATATTTTGATTCATAGGCTCCTTTCTCTAAAACACGTCACACTATATAAGGATTGTGCCACATGGGGTTGAACTTGCTTTCCCCCAACGATTCTTTAGCTTGGTCATACAGGAGAACCAAGTCACCCTCAGCGTATTGTCGAGGACAGACAAACCTATCATATTGAACCTTAACACAACGTTTATTTTCTTCAATATCCATAGAGGCATCTTGACACTACTCATAGAGACGCTCTAGGTGCATAAGGCGTTCTTCAAGATCGGATGTGTCATGTAGGAGCTCAATTTCTAGTTTGAGGGAAGGGACTTCACATTCATTTGGAAGGATCGGCTCCACACCATGTACTAATTGAAAGGGAGAAAAACTGATGGAAGTCTTTACCGAGGTTCGATATGCCCAAAGCGTAGGGTAAAGCATCATATGACAGTCAAATTTACTCTGGCTGACAACTTTTTGCAATATGGTCTTGAGAGATTTATTCACCGCCTCTACTTGTCCATTTGGTTGGGGATAATAAGGGGAAGAATGACCATGCTTAAAACCCAGTTTTGATGCTATCTCCTTCATCATTTCATTCTGAAAGTGACTTCCATGATCAGTGAAAATCTCTTTTGGGATATGAAGAATGTTGAAATCTTACCATCGGATTTAACAGTAGGCATGGCCTCTGCCCATTTAGTGAAGTAATCCACAACCATAATAATATGTTGATGCCCCCTAGCCAAAGTTGGGTTACAATCCATAAAATATACCTCCCACTTGGTGCAGGGACTAACGGTGATGACTGAGTGAAGAGGGGTTGTATGCGGGCACATTTTCCGAGCGAACACCTGGAAAGGGTGACACTTCTTGACCGCTTCAACACAATCTTTAAAAATTGATAGCCAAAATAACTGAATATTTTGACAGCCAATATATTTCATTTTTTTTTTGTTTTTTCAAAAAGAATAAAAACACAAATATTTTGGTATGGTATCAAGTAGTAACAATTGCTTTGTCAAGCATATTTAGGTCCACGACGACCAGAGGGATTCCAATGACATCGAAGGAGGAGCCAGGGAGATGAGCACACGGGAGGAGATGCAGAGAGAGTGTTGCCGAATGTGCAAGGGAAACTGTCTCGATTGACACACATGGTTCCTATGGTTCAAGTGGAGGATATGCTAGAGGTTATGCAACGACAGGTGGTGGGTGTGACTCATGCGTGAGTGTGACTCTTTTGGCATCTCACAAACACTGTAGTGTGCTATTATGATATGCATCTGGCACCACAGGTGTAGATTCCATGGTCATATATATGCCGGCCATATATGTATTTTGAGGGTGTGATCCCCATTTTGTACTATGACACCATATTTTTTGAAAAGATGAAATATAAACAAATTTGGTCTTCGACTTTACTTATATATGTTATAATGTGTACATGCATGAATGTGTTTTATTTACTTAGTTATGTGACAAATTCCAATCTAAAACATAATTAACATATGCATCATATACATGATTAGAACTTCTAGGTATGTGATTATAAGTAAGAAAATCAAAGTATCATTCCAAAAGTCGTACCCATAGGAATCGTTGGAGTAGAGTAGAGCTCACACACGATAACTGTTGTTTAACTAGCATATGACTAACTAGGAGTCCATGCGAACCTCTAAAGACCGAACACCATGTGAAATGGCATTGCGTAATAGTTCTATAACAATGCTATATTCAACCACAATATTTGTTGATGGCTCTAGACGAACACCACCTGAAGACACCAGTTGACCCTTGGGTGAGTAAATGGCCCAAGCGGCAGAAGCCATGTTTCATGTATGATGACTGGCACCATCTGTGAATCCTAAGTAAACTGAAGACTTCGTTGACATATGCCAAGGGAAAACTTGATAATCGAGCGGATGACACAAAGGAAAATATATATACACTAAGATACACTAGTATACAAAAAGTCACGCCCAAGCCTGAGGGCTCAAGCGTAATACCTTTTAAGGTAGAGCCCATTTCTAGGCTTATCCTGCATATTCCCTTCATAATATTTCAATTCATAGGATCCTTTCTCTAAAACATGTCACACTATATAAGGACTATGCCACATGGGATTGAAATTGCCTACCCCCAACGGTTCTTTAGCTTGGTCATACAAGAGAACCAAGTCACCCTCAACGTACTGTTGAGGAAAAACAGACCTATCATACTGAACCTTAACACATCGTTTATTCACTTCGATATCCATAGAGGCATCTCGACGCTGCTCATAGAGACGCTCTAGGTGCATAAGGCGTTCTTCAAGATCAGATGTGTCAGGTAGGAGCTGAATTGCTAGTTTGAGGGAAGGGACTTCACATTCAATTTGAAGGATCGACTCCACACCATGTTCTAACTGAAAGGGAGAAAAACCGATGGAATTATTTACCAAGGTTCGATATGCCCAAAGGGTAGGGTAAAGCATCGGATGCCAATCAAATTTACTATGGCTGACAGTTTTTTGCAAGATGGTCTTGAGAGATTTATTCACCACTTATACTTGTCCATTTGGCTGGGGATAATAAGGGGAAGAATGACCATTCTTAAACCCTAGTTTTGAGGCTAACTCCTTCATCATATCATTCTGAAAGTGACTACCATGATCAATGACAATCTCTTTTGGGATACGAAGAATGCTGCAATCTTACCATCGAATTTAATGGTAGGCATGGCATCTGCACATTTAGTGAAGTAATCCATGGCCACAATAATATGTTGATGCTCCCTAGCCGAAGATGGTTTACAGTCCATAAAATCTACCTCCCACTTGGTGCAGGGACTAACGTTGATTACTGAGTGAAGCGGGGCTGGATGTGAGCACATTTTATGAGCGAATACCTGGCAAGGGTGACACTTCTTGACCGCTTCAACACAATCTTTAAAAATTGACGGCCAAAATAACTGACTCGCAATTTTTTTTGGGTTGCCGCAAGCCCAGATAAATGACCACCACAAGCCCCACTGTGATAGTCATTGAGAACCGAATCAACTTCCTCATGAGTCAAGCAATGACGTAAGATATTATCTACTCCTCGATGATACAAAGTGTCGCCGATGATAAGGTAATTTTTAGCTCGATGACGTATACGTCATTGATCGTCTCTCGAGAGATGTTGGGATAGATTCAAGGTTTGAAGATAAATTAGAATGTCTCCATACCAGGGGTCCGAAGACTACTCTTATGTTGGGATTGACTACAGAGAGGATCTATATATTCCTTTTCCAACAGGTTCCGTCTATGGTGATATTGGTAAGAAATGTTTATATATATATATATTTTTTTTTTGTTTTTTCAAAAAGAATAAAAACATAAATATTGGTATCAAGTAGTAACAATTGCTTTTTCACATAGATGTAGGTCCACGACGACCAGAGGGATTCCCACAACATCAGAGGATGAGCTAGGGAGATGAGCACACAGGAGGAGATGCAGAGAGAGTGCTACAGAATGTGCAGGGGAACCTGTCTCAATTGACACACATGATTCCTATGGTTCAAGAGGAGGATATGCTAGAGGCTATGCAACAACAGGTGGTGGGTGTTTCTCATGCATGGGTGTGACTCTTCCGGCGTCTCACAAACGCTGTAGTGTGTTATTATGATATGCATCCGGCACCATAGGCATAGATGCCATGGTCATATATATGCCGACCATATATGTATTTTGAGGGTGTGATCCCCATTTTGTACTATGACACCATATTTTTTGAAAAGATGAAATATAAAAAAAATTGGTCTTCTAGTTTACTTATATATGTTATAATGTGTACATGCATGAATATGTTTTATTTACTTAGTTATTTGACAAATTCCAATCTAAAACATAATGAACATATGCATCAAATACATGATTATAACTTCTAGGTATGTGATTATAAGTAAGAAAATCAAAGTATCGTTACAAAAGTTGTACCCATAGGAATCGTCTGAGTAGAGTAGGGTCTCACACACGGTAATTGTTGTTTAACTGGCATACGACTAACTGGGAGTCCATGCGAACCTCTAAAGACCGAACACCATGTGAAATGGCATCACATAATAGTTATATAACGATGTTATATTCAACCACATTATTTGTTGATGGCTCCAGACAAAAACGACCTGAAGACACCAGTTGACCCTCGGGTGAGTAAATGGCCCAAGCGACGGAAGCCATGTTTCGTGTATGATGACTGGCACCATCGGCAAATCCTAAGTAAACTGAAGGCTTCATTGACATATGCCAACTAAGGGAAAACTTGATAAGTGAGCCGATGACACAAAGGAAAATTTATATATATACTAAGATACACTAGTATACAAAAAGTCATGCCCAAGCCCGAGGGCTCAAGTGTAATACCTTTTAAGGTAGAGCCCATTTCTAGGCTTATCCAGCATATTCCCTTCATAATCTTTCAATTCATAGGCTCCTTTCTCTAAAACACGTCACACTATATAAGGACTGTGCCACATGGGGTTGAACTTGCCTGCCCCCAACGGTTCATTAGCTTGGTCATACAGGAGAACCAAGTCACCCTCAACGTACTGTTGAGGACATATAGACCTATCATATTGAACCTTAACACATCGTTTATTCGCTTCGATATTCGTAGAGGCATCTCGATGCTGCTCATAGAGACGCTCTAGGTGAATAAGGCGTTCTTCAAGATCGGATGTGTCGGGTAGGAGCTCAATTGCCAGTTTGAGGGAAGGGACTTCACATTCAATTGGAAGGATCAACTCCACATCATGTACTAACTGAAAGGGAGAAAAACCGATGGAAGTCTTTACCGAGGTTTGATATTCCCAAAGCGTAGGGTAAAGCATTAGATGCGAGTCAAATTTACTTTGGCTGACAGTTTTTTGCAAGATGGTCTTGAGAGATTTATTCACCGCCTATACTTGTCCATTTGGCTGGGGATAATAAGGGGAAGAATGATCGTGCTTAAACCCTATTTTTTATGCTAACTCCTTCATCATTTCATTCTAAAAGTGATTGCCATGATCAATGGCAATCTCTTTTGGGATACAAAGAATGTTGCAATCTTACCATCGGATTTAACGGTAGGCATGGCCTCTGCCCATTTAGTGAAGTAATCCATGACCGCAATAATATGTTGATTCCCCCTAGCCGAAGTGTAACACCCTGTTTCCCCCAGTCTGTAAAAAAAACTATACTGGCCAAGTATTGTGGCAAACTTAGAAATGTGAATGTGTGATGTGAATGGACCTTGTAAAAAAGGTCGATGAATGTGAATAATATATATATATATATATATATATATATATATATATATTGCAGGACTGCTGAGAGGGGGGGTGTGCTGAAAAAGAGACCACGATGGCTAAAGAAAAGTGGTGGAAGGCACCTGGAATGGTGGCGTTAACTTCCACTGGAACCAATACCTTATTTGGACTTCACTGGCCCAGAGAAACAAGAGTGGCTTGCTGGCCCAAAATTAAATGACTCGCCAGGTTGGTAGATAAATGGCTCCTCATGAGTAATGAGGGATGGGGGTGAACTGCCCATCTGTAGAGTCCTCAGACCTGACTACTGTGAGGAATATCGTGCCACACACAACCTCGCCGAAAAGAGAAAAGGCAGGAAGAGTGTGCGATCAAGGGGCAGATGCGAGGGGAAGAGGAGAAGGAAAAGAACTCTGGAAAAATACATAGTGAGTGATAGTAGAGAAGAAGGAGAGTAACCTTTGTTCTCGGTCACTGGCAAACATAGACTCAGTCTCACAACATCGTGGTCTCAGCTTGGGGGTGGCTAGTGGTAAATCCATTGGGAGTTGTCGAGCCTATGGTTGAGTGGAAACGAGCACCCCTCTCGGCAGTTGCATCACCTCTGGTGTTTTTCTGATAAGTGTTATACCTTGTATATTGAGACAAACTGCATGGAATCTTCACAGCATATGAGATGAGAAATGAATAGGAAAATCCAGATGTAAAAGAGGTAGCCTTCAAAGCATCCAAAAGATCAAAGCAAAAGAAAAAGGAACAAGAAGAATATAGAAACAGTAGCAACGTCTCAGAAGATGATGAAGAAGTGGCCAACTTCGTCAAAAGACTGAACAAGGGAACCAACAGTAGGTACAGAGGTAAGCTTCCTTTAATTTGTTTTAATTGTGATGGTATTGGTCATTTTGCTAACAAATGTCCTCATAAGAAAAAAATAAATGATGAAGGTTACTAAAAAGGCAGACAAACATATAAAGGTAAAAGAACTACAAAGAAAGTTTTCAAGAAAAACTTTTGCACCAAAGAAGACATCTCATCATCAAATGAAGATGAAGTCAGTGACAGTGAAACATGGAGAGTTCTATTCATGGCAGTAG
>ML783523.1:874746-897765 GCA_009831015.1 Picea engelmannii | reverse complement strand
ATTGGTGTACTGTGTATGTGTGTGATTGTTTATTTCTTACTTCTCATTATTGGATAATAATTCTACATTGATATAACATTTGAAGAAAAAGGATTATAATTACGCTATTACTGATTCACCCCCCCTCTCAGTAATCCAACAGTTCCTTACCTTCCTTTGTTCACAAGAAAAAATGGTTAATTAGATCAGACCTGGTGCTTGAGAAGTTATGTCTGCCTTCATAATTGTACAAGGGAATTGGTTGGGTTAGTAGAAGATGACTACTAGAAGTACCCCAAAAGTGCCCGTTCGATTTGGGGCCTAAATCCTGGAAGATTCTAACAAAATAAAGTGAAGGAAAAACTCGAGGAGGGGAAAGAATGTTCCAAAGAGGGAACATAGAAAGAAGAGATGGTCATGAGAGTAGCACACAAGGGCGTAGAAGGAAAATGGGAATATTTTCATGAGGAAAATAGAAAGCTTGCCTAGTTAGATTATGGTCAAATTGAGGTAGGGAATACCTAGACCAGGACTTGAGCAGAGAAGACCATGAGTTGGTGCTTACTAAACAAAAACTGAAAATGGTAGGGGGAGGTTGTTGAGGGACTATATAGTAGTGAAGGGAATCCCTTGTGTAGATGAAATATAGCTAGGAAGGCATATGGGAATCTCATGGTGGCATTAGACTCAATGGGTATAAGGGATTTGTGTTCTTACATGTTAGAGAAGAAGAGTGACCTTCATGTTAAGACCCATAACCTATGACAAACCTGTGAGTTTCCCCTAGTGGTATCATGGTCTGGCATGGGGGTGGAATGTTGTAGAAATAACAAGTGTAGTAGATCCTAAGGTTGGATGGAAATGCATTCACTCTCAATAAGATGGAATACTAGTTTTTATCTTAGAAACAACTAAGTGTTCTCACTATTATTTGTAAAAATAGAATCTTTATAAATGAATGTTAATGTTTGAATTTCTAAAGTAGTGATGGTTTCTAAATGTAATGAATGAATGCCTAATTCTAAGATATAATTGTCCGTTGAACACAACTCTAGGAGGGAGAATACCCCAGTGATTGCAGGTGTGAAAAACCCAAATTTTGGGTCCTACGACCCTGTCATCTCCATGTGCTTTGAAATGAAAATTTTAAGGATATAAAATCATGTTTTTTGGCAAGGTTGTTGGTTTGGTTACCTTCTCTTCCAAGAGCATGGAAAATTGGTTTGTAATCCTCTTACTTGAATCTCTTTGAAGTAGTGCAAGAGTGGTGAATATTTTATTCACTTGGGGAATGATGTTATTCCCCTGAGTTTTCATTTCCTTAGTCGTGGCAAGATTCACGTTGAGCTTATTATACTTCCCATATAAATTCCCTGTGTATTAACCTGAAGAAATATGGACTATAAATCAGACATCGAGAGTATATCTCAACCCTTCATTTGGGAATTGGATATTGAAAGTGCTCTAGATCTTGGCATAAACCAAAGGTCGATAGGAATAGCTCAACGACGAAATCTGAGAACTAGTCATAATTTAGGTCTTTAGAAAAATCCGCAAGATTGGAGTGGGTGACATTATGATAGAGAGAAATTCCAAAGGCAGGATCCCAAAAGGATGTGTATCATTGATCTGTCATAGAGCTGAATTGAAAAGACCCGAGTCATTGATTTACTTGTGGGCCTTGTCCGTAAAAAAATATTGGAGTCTTTTGTACTTGTTAAATATTGTGTGGGTTGATAATCCATGGATATCTAGACCAATGAATCATGGGACTATTATCTGTTGGATTCATTGAACATCCTCTTATCAGAGGGATCCATTCAGAGGGTCAATTATATTATTACATTTTTGAATGAGTGCATATGACTGACTAAAGGTCAAGAACCTTTTTAGCCTGAAAGAATCTGGGTTGTCTGATTGACTAAACCATGAACATTTGATCAGTTGGAGTTAGGAGGCTCTGTTAAATATCGGTTGGTTTGGGAAACCCAAGAAGATATAGACCATAGACTATATTTGATTGTGTCCATTATTCATCATGTAGTTTGGAAAATTCGTAGAGATATTGTTCATCTATTTGGATTAACCATAGCTATCAGATCTCACCGGGAATGGGGTTTTTGGGAGCAGCCACTCGGAAATTTTGGTTGAATCTTGTGCATCAAGAAGGGTAGTATGAACAAATATCTGTCACATATATCTAAGTTCTAAAGGAATGGATACCATCGATTCCAATCAGTACTGACCATTCAATGCTATCAATATATGATATTTATTGATGGGTTCTGAGATGAGGTTCCATAAGGTTTTTCCCATGGAATCAGACACGGTGTGTGCCACGTCGAGTGGAACATCACCCACCATATCAACACACACACATGCCTACCTTGTTATTTGGTACAAATGATAGGGATCCATGTGGAGGTGAAGCAAATAGTGGGCAGGAAAGACCTGGAACTTTAAGGGATCATAACTTATAATCATGAACTTGGATTTGAACATATTTATTGTAATGTCTCCAACTAGGCTAGGAGGGGAAATTTTGTTTTCTGTCCCAAATTTGTTATTCCTTCTTATGTGAATGTGTTATTAACTCACAAATAGTTTGCTCAATTAGGAATATTTTCAAACGTATAGCATACATCCATTACATAGAATATAGAGAAGATAACATGACATATTATTATGGATGGAAACTCCCAAAACCAATATAATGATATATAATGGTTGTAATCACAATTGCATAACACTCCTAAGCACACAAATATAATGGTTGCAAGGAAACTACACAATCTACTATAGAAATAATACAAAAAAACTTGGAATTCTTCCAATCCATTGTCCCAAGAATCTCCAAGCCCTACACTACTTTGTTCCAATAATATCCACCCTACAAGCGACCTTCCAATCCTAAGCTGGGCCCCTTGCAAACCCGATCTGAAAAACTATTGTAACCACAATTCACAAAGTTCCTCGCGGGATGACTGTTAGGAATCTAACACGACCTCATGGAACAACCCTTTCTCAACCCTCAAGGGTGTCTCCTCCCACATATGCGTGAAAAACCTCCTAGCACCTGCAGATTAGACATGTGGCCTCCTCCTGAAACTTGTCGCAAACACACTGTGCAAACCAATATGCCTCCCAACTCTCTCCAATATGAAACCAAACACCACAATGAACCCCAATGAAAACTTCAGATGAAGTCTCCTCTTTGTATAGCTAGGATGGATATTGCACCATCGAAACTAAACCTGCAATGGAATGGTTTTTCCCAAAACCCCAATGAAAACATTGGCTACAAGAGCACTCCAATAAGATATCAAATCATAATGCTTAGGGGAAGGGTTACTCTTCTATTTATGATTTCCTTGGACCTTCTATATCTTTCCCCATTTTTACCAAATCAAATCCTTCTTATTTGTTATTCCCTAGTCCCCCATATCCTTCAAGGTTTCTATGGCTTCCTTTGACAATCTCGGGGGTGGTCGATTAAACATGAAAAATAACAAAGATGCCATGAAATTGTCACATATATCATGCAAATAATTTTTAAAGTTACTGTCCCATAATCATGAACAATATACATGTACAGGGGGAATGTTGGGGTAACAACTCCAACCAATCAAAGACAAATGAATTGATGAACATACAATTAAGAAAGAAGACATGTAAAAACCTGGATTTTGGTTCCCTGGAGCTTCTTTGACCTCTTTAATAATGTTGAAAGATAAAATATCGACCCAATTAAATACTTGACCCGCTTTAGCCACAATTCAATGAATATCATTTGGTCGTAGCGAAGTGATAGGATTTCTTGCCTCATTCATTATGGAAACTATACTCTGCTCCACATGTGAGAAAACCCATTCCATGCATCATTATATGACATGATATCGGGTTTGGTAGTGATGGCATACAACTTTCTCTTCTTGATGTTTTGATAGATTGTGAGGTCTTCATCATCCTTTAGGAAATCCTCATTGAAAAAGATTTGGGAACAAAATCTTCCATCAAAGGTTCAACTCAAACAAATAGATGATGTTGGTTAAGAAGAGTTAAATGTTTATGAAAAATTCTTGTTGAATGTGATACCATTAATTAAAAAAGAAGTGATATATTTTTCAAACTTCTTGATGTAACAAAGGCTTTGGAGGGTACAAATTTAATAATGGACACCATATTTCTTACAAAGGATCAAATGAAAGAACAATTGAACACTCTCAAAATTTCATGGGAAAAGGGATTTAATGACATATAACTAAATCTTCGCAACTTGAAGAAGATGAAAAGTGGTTAATCCACCATGTTAACAAAAATGAAAATCAAGTGGATACAATCCATTAGTTAGATTTTGAATTAAACAATATCAAGGATGAGCTATTCAATCTCAAGATCAAGAACAAGTTAATAGTTGCACTATTGCTAGAGTATATTGAATAATGGTTAAACAATGCTTTGGTTAGAATAATCGATCATGAGTCTCAAGAAGCAGTTATAACCGTTAGGGTACCTCCAACTAAACAACATATAACGAAAAATTCATCAATTAAATAGGTACGAGAGAGTTTTTTTCCAACATAGTAAGTACAGTAACCATTTCATTAAGCTTTAATTTTCTATTCCTCTCAGTTAGCAGTCATCCAACTTTTTTTTCATAATCTGTGAATATCAAAGGCCGATTCCTAACTTTGTCTTGTCTTTCTTCTAGTTCTTTTCATATATTGTATGGTCCACAGGAGCCCCATCCCACTCCATTAGGATGATTTCATTTAATTTTCTAGATATTATAAACTATTTTTAAACATTTGTCATATTTAAAGCTCCCAGAGAACTATTCAGGGCACATGGCTAGTGATATCTCAAACTTTGAGTTTTAAGCATGAGATTTAAAGTGTGTGTATGTCAAATCCATTATGAGTTTTAATTGAAATATCGTGTTAATTTCTCTGCATATGTGGTCCTTTCATCTCATATTTCCAAATGATATGTCCTACAAAGGCCACCTATATTTGAAAAAACACTCCCACTTTAAATCCATTGTGATCTATGAACTTCATGCATCACCAACAATAAGGAATTCTCGCTTTCACAAAACATATGAATAGATCAAACATTCTTTTTTTCTAGAAAGGCATGAAGAAAGACATATGGAATTTTGTGGTTGAATGTGATACTTTTCAATGCAACAAAGGAGAAACAATCAAAACTCTAGAAACACTACAATCTCTCCCTATTCCACTTGCTATATGGATCGATATCTCTATGGAATTCATAGTCGCATTACCCAAATATGGAAATAAATTAGTCATCATGGTTGTGGTTGATCTCCTTTCCAAATAAGCTAATTTATGTCCACCCAATACTTGTTTAAATCCTACATAGTGGCTCAAGTTTTCATGGACAATATCTTCAAACTCCATGGAATTCTCTAATCTATTTTCTCCGACCGTAATCCAAATTTCACAAGAAACTTCTAGCAAGAATTGTTTAGGCTCAAGGGCACCCAATTTCATCTCAACACTGCCTATCATCCCTAGACCGATGGTCAAATCGAAGTTGTCAACAAGTTCTTGGAATCATATTTGTGGTTGTTCACATTCGAACAACAATCTCAATGGGTTTAATGGTTACCACTAGATGAATGGTGGTACAATACATCTTACCATGGTGTTATTCCCATGAATCCCTTTGAGGTAGTCTATGGTCAAAATCCACCCTTAGTCTTATCTTACCTACTTGGTGTATCCAAGGTCCAAGAGATGGAAATAACCCTTACACTTCGAGTTGACATTCTACGCACCCTCAAAGAGAATTTGGTCATGGATCAGAATTGCATGAAGCAACATGCTTATTAGTATCGTTCTAAACACCATTGTTTTGAAGGGGATCAAGTGTTTCTTCGTCTACAACCATATAAGAATACTTCCCTCAAAGTAGATCACTGCCAGAAAATTTCTCCAAAATTTTATGGCCCTTATATAATCCTCAAGCATGTAGGACACATGGCTTACAAGTTATCCCTTCTCAGTCACTCTAAGATCTATCTAGTTTTTCATGTACATTGCTTAAATAAAGTGATTGGAACCAAGTGATAAATTCAAACTAGTGTCTTGGAATTGGATGAAGAAGGTTCCAATTGGTTGTAGCCACAATCAGTCCTAAACCAACATAATCATCGTCTTCGTCAATGCACAATTCAATAATTTTTAGTATAGTGGAAGAATACACAACCTGAGAATGCCATATGGGAGCTGACCTCCATTTTTCAACAATTCCCACATCTCAAGCCTTGAGGACAAGGTTGTTCTTTAAGTGGAAAGGCATGTTAGGGTCCTAACCTCCCTAACCCCTCAAATAGATAGAATAATATGTTTTTTCTATGTAATAAAGGTCGTCAATGTGAACATATCTAATGTAATAAGACTTACTAGAATATTTTTCCTCTAGAATATTCTCAAGAAGACATAATTACTATATATAGGGGTAGAAAGAGTGAAAATAATTGTTTGGTGAAATCATTTGTACTAGAGCTCTACTCTATTGGAGGTTGCACCCTCAAGGCAAGTGAACTTTTATTTCAAGATAATGAAGGTATCATCTTTTGGATCTATTGTGTCAATGTGCTTACTATTTGTTTCTTTTTGCTAACTATTGGGATATAATTGTGTTATTGCTCTACATTTTTCCTTCTAGTACCTTACATTCCCTTAGGGTGTAATAGGGACCTATGGGCCCATTAGAGTTAAGAATATGAAACTATGGTGACCATTTAATCTAATGTGGACTAGGTCCAAAATGTTAGTTATTATTAAATAAGGCCCATAAGCCCTTGTTACACACCTAGGGAGCATCCCACCAATTGAATCACAAACAATATATCCAAAAATATGATAAAAATTACCCTTTACTTCATTGGATAGTAAAACCATTAAGGTAGGGAAACACCATACAATAATCCACTCATGTTCACTTGCCTCTTTGAGGGGAAAACCTTCCAATGAGATAAGATCCAATACAATAATATTCCAATACATCATTTATGAGGATTCCACTCTTATTTATAGGTAGCTAGAAAACCCTAATCATAAAAAGATTCCAACTACATAGTGGGTCTTATTTAATGAGACCACATTATGTTTATTCAATTATAACTACCTAATGGTCCTTATTTAATAATAAATAACATTGTACCTAGTCCACATTAAATCAGATTCCCATAATATTTACCTATTCTTAATTGTAATGGGCCCATAGGCCCCTATTACACCCATATGCATACCATGTGTTGGAAAAAATACTATCCCACAAAAAGAATGATGTGTTGGATACTGTGGTGTGATATTGTATGATGGAAATGAAGGGGAATCACCTAATGAGAGAGACACAATATTATAATGTAGGTTTGGCTACACTAAAATGAGATGGCAGAGGCAGAAACTAATGCATGAGATTGTTGACGATGAGAAGGATGGGAGGCACTCTCCTAAGCTTACTGATTCCAAAATATTGGTAATGGTCAGGGGTTGATCGTCATGTTGGAAAATTATCTAAAGTGTGTAAAACCTACTTAGGGACAAAATGAGGCTCCCTGAGAGGTAACTACAAGAGTACATTTCAATAAGGATAAATAGCTATCAAATTCTTGGGGTATTCCTTCTACAACATAGTAGTAATAGTGGTACACCACAATCTATCAACCCAAGCAACCTCCTTCTAGTAGTTGCAGTTACAACATCATACATACACTTAGTATTATGTACTACTCCCACAATCACACTATCCCTACCTATCACCATTTCTAAACTAGGATGCATTGGTCGACTTCAACACTTTTTATATGGCATGGTTTTTAGTGGCATCAACCTGTTCACTATCATCTTTCCAATAGTACTTCAACACTATGCTTCTAGAATCACAAAGGTATATAAACTTCATCAATCAAAACTTGTTCCCTTTGTTCACTTAGCATCAACATCCTCTTCATTTTCAAAACCTAGGTTGGATAGGAAGTGCCCAAGGAAAAAGATAAATAACATAGAGAATATTAACTATCAATAAGCACAATAAGAATAAGAGAGAGTTCACTAGTCTATTTGGAAAAAATTGGCTTCCCTTTATTATGAGGCTAACTAACCTTTATATAGTATTCCAAACAGTCCACACAAATGAGTAAAATAATGAAATAACTCCTTCACTCAACCCTAAGACTAGAAAATCCATCCACATGCATGCACGTAACAACCAATTCAAAACATAATGCCTAGAATAGGGAGAAATACCCTCGATGATTACTTATTGAGTTGGATCATACTAGCCAATTTGAATACATCCTCCTTAGGGAGGACGCCTAGGCTAATTGTACATGGTATTGGGTTGAATGTGGCTTTGTTGAAGGGTGTGTTCTTCTTAGTGAGAGCGCCCAACACTCCTATCACTCTACATACATCATTATTAAATCTAAAATATTTCTTATAATATCCATATTTACTACATTTCCAACTTTTCCTTATAGATTGTCTTGGAGACTTAGATCTACCTCTAAATTTAGATCTTTTCCCTAAAGACCCATTTTTTCTTTTTTGGGGATGACCTCTTACATATAAAACATCCTTGGACACACCCTCCATGGATTTTATTCTCATTTCCTTTGACAACAAGGATGCAACTACATCTTAAAACTTTAAAATGGATTGAGTAGTACTACCAATTTCTACAACTAGATTATCCCAAGAGTCTGGTACAAAATATAATAGGGTAAAACACTTGTCCTCTTCGTCCATATTAATATCAACAGAGACAAGTTGACTTACTAGAGTGTTAAAGGAATTTGGATGCTCTGTCATGAAGTCTCCACCATCCATCCTAAGATGATATAGCTTATTTTGAAGAAACAATTTGTTTAGTAGGTATTTTGACTTATACAATTCCCTAACTTATCCCACAAATACTTTGCATTGTTTTCTTTGGAGACATTCAAGAACAACAAATCTAATAGATAGAGTTGAATTATATTTCTCACCTTTATTTATAGATTATTCCAATATTCTTTCCACATACCGATATGTTTTATAAATATATCCATAACAACCCATTGTTATCTATCTACGAGAAGATATTCCATATTAGCTTCCATTACTCAAAGATCTAGCAATTAAAATTCTCTATTTCTATTATTGAATTGCTTTCCATTTTTATTTACACAAGATTTTTTGCACAAAGAACCCACTCAAGAAAAAAATTATCATAGACCCAAGATACCCTTGCTCTTCACATAATGAACTAAACCCTAGCAATAAAGGCATCCCCTTGAAGCCAATAAATTTGCTCTAATGTCACATGAAGAGTTTGGTAAACCTGTGAAAGAAAAAAGAATACTAACAAAATATAAAATGTAAGCATAATAATGGCAGATTCACATAGTGTACACAAGATTTACCCTAGAAACCCTTAATCGATAAAACCAACCTAATTGAGACTCAACTCTCTCTATCTCATTGTATTAAGTCAATCATTAACTATACAAATATTTAGATGTTTTGCAAGTATAATTAACCCTAATTTAACAACCTGGATTAGATTACAACCTAATCCCTTAACTAGGGTTAGATTACAACCATAATCCATTAACTAGGATTATATTACAATGGGCTAAAACCATTGTCTGAAATAATACATAAAGAACCAAAAAAAAAAATCCTTTTGGTGTCCACCCCAAATCCCCAAATGGGGGGGCAAGCGGGTGTTGCCCCCCCTGCTCCCTTGGACCCCTTTAATTTGGGGGAAAACTGTTGGATTACTGAGAGGGGGGGTGAATCAGTAATAACGTAATTATAATCCTTTTTCTTCAAATGTTATATCAATGTAGAATTATTGTCCAATAATGAGCAGTAATAAATAAACAATCACACACATACACAATACACCAGTGTTTTACGTGGAAACCCAAATCGGGAGAAAACCACATAATGATTTTTCTTATATGTATTGAAGAATTACATTCATTGGAAGCACCAACTTCCTTTGTTTTCCATCTACAACTGGAAGGAGGCTCCAACCCCCTAGTTTCTCAGGCTAAAACTTGAGGGAAGCTCCAACTCCCCAAATCTCTGGCTACAACCAGAAGGAGCCTACAACCCCCAATGTTCTCCGACTACAACCGGAAGGTGGATACAACCACCTGTCCTTGCCCCGTCCTGCCACCCTGAAGTAGAAGTAGAACGATGGAACCACTGTCACACTATCACTGTGAGATATACCGTTGTAAACCTGTACCAATAAATCTGAACCATGCATCAACCTGTACCATAAACAAGTGCATCAACCATGCACCAACATGTAATAAACCTGTACCATAAACAAGTGCATCCAACCATGTTCCAAGTATGTACCAATCATGTGTCAACTACTCACCAACTATGACTCATCAATATGTACCAACATCATCAACTATACACCTCATGTATGTGCGCCAACTCATCAACCACTTGTCTCAACCATGTACTCAACATGTACCTCAACCAAAAGACCTCATCAATTTCATCATACAAATCTGATTTGTAGCTCTGTAATAGACCCGGTGTATATGATCACATTCCTACAAACCTTCCTTAACTTTAAAAATAAGAGACTAGCATTTTCATCAAACTTTTCTTTAGTCTCACATGCCCAGTTTTGGATTAGTCAACAACCCTAACTTGAAGTAATCATAACTTTGAACCTATAATGTATAAAGATATGAAATTGATAAACAATGTTCTTCAATTTGTTTTATGCAATTCCTCCAAGTGGCACTACTTGGAACCTCTCAAAAAAGGAGTTATAGCAAAAATGACATACCTTGCTGAATTCTGTCTTATTCTAGAGAGCAACCTTGTATAGCGTGCCCCACACAAAATATTTAATGAAATTATTTGAAACTGTTACAAAAAATACTACAGACTGTACCCTAACCAACACAATTGGTCTCACTGAATTTGGATCTGTTATGAAGAAGTTATGACGTTTTAACCCGAAACACCTGATTTTGACTAGTTTCAGGACTGGCCACAAACCCTATTTTCCACAGAGTGTAACTCCAAAAATACAACGACCCACAAGCTTAATTTTTAACCACGGATACTTGGATATGTTTTCTCACTTTCATAGAAATTTCAGGATCTGAATCATTATAGAAAAAAATTTACAGCGAAAATGGTGAGATGACCTGAAAATAACATACCTTAGAAAGCACCATCAAAAGAATTTATCCTTCCTTGCATTTTGGCCTTCTTTTCTTCACTTTCCTCAGAATTTCGGCTTAGATATTTTCCTCAGAATAACTCTCTAACCGTGAGGAATTATGTGACGTTCCACATACCACCGGAAATGACATAACAAGAACTATCCATATATGATATTTTCCCTGACAATTTCACTTTCCTTCATCTCATTATTCCACAATTAAGCATGGGTTCTCTTACTCCACAAAGCGTATTCCCGTGAGGGATTTCACCATAAGGGGACCACTTTGGAGTTCATCCATATTTACTTCTTATCAACCATGAAAAAAAAAATGAGTCATATTTACATCAAACACTATTGGGTCCATTACCCAAACCTTTGTGCTATGGGTCTTTCTTCAAGGGTTGACATCAATGACAACCAACCTTAATCAACAAAAACCCTAGAACCCCCATTGGGATGTGACTAAGTCTACCTACAAAGGATCAACACATATCTAAAAAAATTAACTCATGTATTAAAAAATATTAAATGTCATTAGGAACTTGGCCTACTAAAATATTAAATGTCGCTACCAAAATTTACATAGAGGGAAGGTCCATGGGATATCACATTAAAAAGGGATAATAGATCCTTGAGAAATTTTTTATAGTTGGTTGTGGAGGTAGATCATACAATGGATTTCATGTGGGATTCTCCCAAAAATCTCCACCCAAAAAAAATATGATGAAAAGAAAATTGGGTCATTTGTGATAAGTAAATTGAGGGTGGTTTAATTGGGGTTTCCACATGTGCCATCCCTAACGATTAAAATCACATTGTTGATTTGGAGGTCGTATGTCCAAAAACTGGTGGCACATCAACAACTCGACCACACTATTGCAGGGAAATTTTCAACGACATGGAAGGAATGGTGGGACATGTGGATTATTGCTTTGGCATCAATATCCACTAGTAAATGTTAATTTTGGAGCAACTATTACGTTTCTTTTCAATTTACTAGGTAACAATAACATAGATAGGATCACTAAGAGAAAAAAAAATCACAAGATACACAAAATTTATCCTGAGAAACCCTCATGGGGGAGAAAAAACAACAAAAACTTCCTTAATATAGCTATCCAAGACAATGGCAAGACAATAAACCAAAACACTAGAGAATATCCAACACTGAGCAATGCCCCTCTCTCTTCCTTCTTCTACCAACTGAAAATCTCCAAACTTGCACACTTTATGAGTGAATTAGTGAGTGAACAGATGAGGCGCTAGCCTCCTTTATTTATACTAGATGGCAAGCATTGGAAATGATCTGAACCCGGGGTGATTAGTTTCCAATAATTGTTTGATCATGTCACTCCTCCAAAGGGTTAGTTATAGATCATTTTACTTCAACGGATTTCAATTAAAGGTATAGTTGAAGTCTTTATAGACTTGAATCCATGTTGAATTAAAGCCTATTTTAGCTTCCTTATGTGTTATATGTCATGCTTGCATTTACTGATCTATGTGCGGAAATTCATGAAAAGTAATATAAGAACAAAATGCATAAGAGAAATTACACTTCCCTTGATAACATATTTCACCCGATGTGGGCTACGTCTCTGGGTCTCGCTTCAAAGCTTGACCACTTTATTCTTCTCGTTGTAATGATGTCTCTCCTTTACAAGTTGTAAGGCCAAAGTCCCTTTTCGGTGACGACAACAAGAGACCGTAATGTGATCACGAATGTTTACAAGATTCACAAGTTCTCATGCTCATGAGGTATCCATGATGTTGACATGGACATGATTCCCACATACTTAATACAAAAAAAGAGGAAGAATAATAAATGACCCCCATCATCATGGATCCATAGAATTCCTTAGATATGTTGCTCAGATCCAAATATATGCATCCCATACATAGATCCTGAAATGACGAGATTCATGACTGATTCGTTGACCACTTATCATCCAAGTGCCACAAATTCTCTTTCACATGTAGATGATTTGTTTATGTGTAAGAAGAAAAGAAAGGAAGAAATAGAAGGAATAAGCTGGTCTTGTTTCCTTGGTGCAACCTCTCCATGCTCCTTCAAACCTGTATCAAGCATACTATGCTGCAACATTCAATGAGAAAACAACATAATAAAAAGCATGCTTATATTGGCTCTTCTATAATTTAGTCTGTTGATCGAAGTCTCTATTGTTGAAATAGACATATCCATTGGATTCACGTTATCGAATAGCATATATTTGACTGTCAAATAATCTCCATCGAAAACTGTCAACTTCAGGCCTCCTCTGGACCTCTGCCTCGATCTACGTGCAAGTCTGTGAAATTAATTCATCGAAACCTGCATCAAAATGCATGTCGTCATACAAATTGGTACAGACTGGGCACACGCTTCTCCTATCCCCATGCATTGGCAAAATACACCTTTTAATAATTTCTTTGGACGGACTTACCAACAAGAGCATTAGCCCAAGTGGTTGGTAGATGTTATATTAAAGAATTGTTGTTGGGAGAGGACCCGTGGGTCTCCCTTTTTGGCACATTGTTACAACCAATACCAAACTGGCGCTAATCTTGACAGACTCTACTAACTTGGAGGATACGCCAAATATGGTGGGGTATGCCACTAAATTTGGCAGATTCGATGCCAATTTTTGGCAGATCGGGTTGGCCGTTTGGCCAACCCTTTTTTAAATTGGAAATTTTGGTTGTTGGACCTCATTGGGAATTTTTTTGTTGCCATGTGGAATCCCATGATTGGGCCACGTGGTGGACAACCATTTGTTGAACCTGGTACAGTCACCTGCATACGTTTCCCTACCATGTGTCATTCGGCTAACGACCCATGTGTCAATCTACGAGAGGACCACGTGGTAGCTCCTGGATGTTGCCACATGGTGTCATCTAAAGGTGCAACGTGTTTCATTTCCACTGGCCCATTTGGAGGCCCAAAGTGCCAAATCAACATGCCACATGGCACGATGTCATTGGGCCACATCAACATGTTGACGTCACTACCACTATGCTTGGCATGTCACCTGCCACGTATTATACAGATGCCACATCACCTTCCACGTTCGGTATAGATTCCATGTCACCTGCCATGTGGTTATATGGATTCCACGTGGCACTTTCTCATTGGTCCACATGTCAACCTGAAAATGCCAAAAATGAGTGACACATGGCAACCTCTGGTGTTTCCACGTCATTATGATAATGTCATTAGGTCATGTGTCGCTCTTTGACTGTGCTACATACTTTGTACTCTATATGGATGTTGGCATCATCATTATGGTTGTTAATGTCAGTGGTACGGATGCTAACTCATCCTTGCTAACTGTGCTAGGTTGACCAAGACTTTGACTGTGAATATATTTTGATCTGTAACTTTGTTTGACGGATCATTTGCGACATTGGAAATCTTGTGACGCGCTCTTTGCAATGATGCCAATTTATTTGAGTTTTGAGAACTTTTAATTTTTTCCCCTTTTCCATTTGTTGAGGCCATTCTGAGCCTCGTGGGACACTTATGATACTTCTGGAATGTTCTCTATATTCTCCCAGATCACACCTCCCAACTGAAAGGACTTTTGTTCCCCAAACTGATTTACATTATAATTTTCATGTCCATTGGACTTACAAAAGAAAAACCCATACCCAAACTACCTCACAAGGCCTACAAATATCAACATGTGCAAGAAAAAAAGTGATATCAAACAATTACCACTTTTACACAATGCCCTTCTATGGGGTATGAATCACAACATGTGATTTACAAATATGGCCACTCTCAATGAACTCAAGGATTTCCCCCATCTATTCATTCATTACGTCGAATAGGTACTCTTTACCGAGTTGTCCTTTCTTTGGTAGTTGGTTTCCTTCTGGTGGCATATTTTCCTGCAACACTGCCTGATTGGTTGTCTCCCTCGGAGGTGTCTGCCTAGTCTTCTTGTTCCTCTTTGGATGAAGATCTATATGCAAGGCCCAACATTTTTCCTCATGATGTCCATCTCTACTACAATGGATGGAGTAGTCTTTCTCCTTCAGAGGTGTATTTCCCATGCTCCTTTCTATGTGTGGAGAGCGATCTTCTATCCTCATCTTTTTCTTGTTTGCGGTAACCTTCTTGACAAGGATTTTCTCTTCCAACACTGGGAGACTACGTGGTTATTCAATCCACAAAAATTGCATGGTATTTGATGCCACAAGCTCTGTTGTATATTATTAACATTCTTATAATCAAAAGGATTTTTAGAGTTTCGAGATTTCTTATACCTCGGTGAGTTGTTTCTAGAGTCATACTAGAAAGAAGAGTTGTCCTAAGCTATTTCATTGTGATGCTCATCTCTCCCTGGAAATGTCTCGAATCCTTGATCATGAGAAGACATGCTCTCAGCCTGCACTGGATCAATTTCATCTCCTGAGGATCCGTTGACTTCTGGAGTCTCAGTGACTATCCTGGGGTATTCTTCCCTAATGGTTTTGGATATTTCTCCAACATCCTTTGAGACATAACCTATCACGGCATATCGAGGCCAAACCATTGCCTTGATGGAATCCAAAATACCTTGGCCATTGGCTCCAAGGCCTCCTCTTTTATATCCCATCATTTTCATCATATTTAAGCCGATGAATGAATTATGATGTTCAAGGAATTTAAAAGAGTCATCAACATGAAGTATGATGGTGTGTTTACCTCCATCCCAATCCGAGACTCTTGGTTTTCTTCTTGAGATGTGTCTAGTTGTTCCTGGTTAAAAGGATACATGGATGATGCTTCTAGGAATCCTCCTTGGTTTCTAGATGCATGGATGTCATCTTCACTTGCTTGACAAAGTGTGCATGCATTTACACTGTCATGCTCAAACCCATAACTGGTGAAGTTGCCATGGTCACAAAATGGTCTTATCACCATCTCATTCGTAGAGTCTTGTTACTCCCTAAATAGTGGCACATTACCCCTTAATTTGGGCATATTACATTAGTAATCTTATTTTATTTATGTCGGTTTGGGTCCATTAGTTGTAATTGTACATCCTAGACTCCTATATATACCAAGGAGACCTTTTCATTTGGAATCATCTTGTAATTGGAAATTTATGTGGTGTATAAGGATGTTTCACCCTCGAAGAGGCTTATTATCTGAAATTATCTCTTTTTCAAGGTGTTGAGTACTTATTATGAGGTGTTTCTATGCTATCTTGATATTTGGTTCTTATCATTTGGTTTCAGAGCTTAAGGCCTTGGGGTTTCACTGATACATCTGATATACCTTGGAATTTTTGCTATAACTTGTTTTCTATGATGGTTCAGAAGAAACCCATTGGAGGATATTTAGTAGATGTATCAAGGTACATTAGGTCCTAAGTTTCATCTCCTGAGGCCTTATACTTTCATAGATATAGCCTGTGTAAGATAGGGTTATGGAATGATCCTGAATTTAGTCATCGCAAAATTTTCTCTATGAAATTTGTTCTGTAACATTTCAAACCCTGAAATATAGATTGTATTCACAGAAAGTATCAAGGTAGTTGTGATAAAAATTTCATCTTTTGGGTCATCCTAATTTTATAGATACACCATGTGCAAGATAGGGTATCTGACTAGTCATATTAACTAGTCTCAAACAGGTTTTCCGGGTAAAACAATGATATCTTCTTCAGTAAGTATACAAATTAAGTGATACTAGTTGCATTGGATAGTGGACAGTCTTTAGTAGTTTTGGTACAAGTTTCAGAATCAAATATAAGATATTGTGATCTTGGCACTCTTTACAAGCACACTCTCCTGGAAGGGAAACAAATCAACAAGATGTAGGGAAGTTACCATAATGTCCACTTGGCACATCCAATTTTGATCAGACCTATGGAATTGCAGAGAAGAAATATCAGAGAACTAAAAAAGATAAATCTTCATACAAATATTGTCTAATAGAACCACTCGAAATCAAGGTTTAAAAGTGATACTTGGTCAACATGCCACCAAAAAAGGGAACTTCTACACCAAATAAACCTCCAGACAATCCTACTTGGACTCTTGATGAAGGTAAAGAAATTCCTAGGGGCATAAATGATTTACGAAATAAGACAGTAATAAAAGATGAACTATAAGGGATTATGGATTATTTAAAAAGGGAAAATAGAGAGGACACCTGAAAGTGAAAATGTATCCCATGAAATTCATGATGAGAACACAAGGAGAATGAATCAAGAATGGATAAACTACAACTTTGGTTTGAAGACCAACCACTTTCCTAAGATCAATATGAGGAAGTTTGATGGCAAGGACCCAATCACATGGATACTTGAGATGGATCAATTCTTTGATCTACATGATGTGCCACATACACAAAAGGTACGAATTGCTTCTTTATATATTTAACCCAATCAATTTGTGTGGTATCGATGGCTTTGTTCTCGCAAATCACTCGTCACTTGGACAATTTTCACGGAAGAAATGATAGAACACTATGAGGCTACAAGGTGTTATAGCCCTAAATTTCCCTACACATGCATACATGGCCTTGGCCCTCTTACTTGCATTTTTTTCCAAAGCACTGCTGAGAAGGTCTTCTTAAAAAAACATTTTTTAGAATATGTACGCGTCCTGATGCACTAGTTCCCATGTACATACTCAGGTTGATGCACTAAAACCCACGTACATACTCATGTTGCTCCACTACATCCCGCGTACATACTTAGGCTTCTCCACTACAACCCACATATACCTCCAAAAGTTGCAAAAAATAAAAAGTTGTAAGGAATTCGTTGAAATTTATGGGCTATTGATAGTTTCTCAACTAATCCACTTGCTATATCCCATCACCCAATCAAATAACCATCCTTTTGGCATATAAAAGGAGGTGTTGGGGTCTCATTTCATATCTAAGCATAAGAACAGTGAAACTCTACCCGATTTCACTTCCCCTCCTTGCCCAAGATACTGCTGCCTTTTGTGAGAAATTTCCTCAACATTCCCTCATTAGCCCCTTCTTCCTCCATTTAACCCATTACCTTCCATAGAATAGATCAGAATGTTGAGAGGATAAGTTCATACAAGGTGCACTTGGAGCATGGTGAAGAGGATCCTGGACCAAGTTCACGGAACGGTAGCCGACTTAGATTGTAAAGGTATAATCTTCATCTTATGAATAAAAGAATTACATTTTCCTATCCCAAATGATGGTGTCTTGAATACTTTTATTGATTTATGTTTAACGTTCTAACATCTAACCCTAACTTATATATGGAATAACATGCTTGACGTTCTCTGTTTGTCAATATTTGGATGCAGGTCAACCCTGGGAGGAGGCATGAATTCGGTGGAACTTCTAAGTGCAAGGAGATCATCACTAGACGTAGGATTAGAGGCATAGTTACCCAATATCCTTTCTCTTTGCTTTCTTTATATTAGTTTTGGTATGTTTGGGGTAGTATAGAGAATTAATTGTCTTTTAGATGGTTATTTTCTCTGCCTACATCCTGAACCCTGGTGTAGTAAAAGGGGGGTTATTTCCTGCTAGCACAAGGAGCTATACCTTCTTTAGCCAATTGATAAATATCAAGCAAAAGGGTTCAGTTTCTGAGCACATTGAGAACTTCCAAATATTGAATATAAAGGTAACAGATATTCCATATGAGCACTTGATTGATGTATTCATAGGAACTTTAAAGGATAACATTCAACTTGAAGTTCACCTTTGGGAACCCAAATCATTAGAGAATGCATTCAAGGTGGAAAGCAATGTTGAAAGTAAAAATATGGCTATGGCTACTAGAAGGACCACTCCTAACATCTATCGATAGAATAATGTTGCTTCTTCTAAAACACCTCAACCTAGAAGGTTGACACCTTAATAATAAGAGGAAACAAAAGAAAAAGGTTTATGCTTTAATTTTGATATCAAGTATAGTAAGGGACATAAGTGTGGTGAGAAGAAATTATTCTACATAGATTGTGAAGAGGAAGAAGAACAAGAACAAGAACCATCTCAAGATGAAAACATAGAAACAATTTCTTCTAAACATTTGACTCCCATGATATCATGTAATGCATTGGCTGGAATTAGCACTCCTCAAACCCTCAAGATCGAAGGATGTATCAAAAAGAAAAAGTTAATAGTCCTAATTGATTCTAGTACTAATAATTTCATTCGCTATAAACTAGCCAAAGATCGCAATTGCTTTGTATATCCAACGCCAGAGTTTCAAGTAATGATTGCAGATGGAGGAACTATCAATTTCTTAGGAAAATGAAATAAGATCAATCTTACTATGGGGGAATATGTAATGAATATTCCAATGATCGTTATATGCATGGGTGGTGTTTATGTCGTACTAGGAATCTAATGGTTATAATCATTAGGAACAATGGCTTTTAATTTTCAAGAACTTTTCATGAAATTTTCATTGGAAGGAAAATAACTTGAGTTAAGGGGTATCATAGGGAAACCTAGTAAGGTGATAATCTCTAATAGAATGACAAAATTATTGAAAAAGGGGCATTAGGGTGTAATTTCACAACTATTCTCAATAGATGTTCAAACATCTAAGCCATATATTCCCCTATATCTCCAAGGGATAATTGATAAACATTCTAAAGTATTTGAAGATATTCCCAAAGGTCTTCCACCCACTCAAAATCATGATCATTCTATTCACCTAATTCCTGGGAGTGTTCCTCCTAACATCAGGCCTTACAGATACCCTTATGCCTAGAAGAGTGAAATTGAGTGTATGGTTGAAGAAATGTTAGAGGATGGAATTATTAGACCTAGCCAAAGTTCTTACTCTGCACTAGTGGTAATGGTACTAAAAAAAGATGGTTCATGGCGTATGTGTCCAGATTATAGAGAGCTCAAAAAGATCACTAGTAAAGATAAAATTCCCATTCTCTCATTGATTGATTGTCATATGAAATACATGGAGCAATCTATTTCACAAAGTTGGATCTCCGTTCAGGGCATCATCAGATTAGAATGAAGGAAGAAGATATCCCCAAAACAACATTCCGAACTCATGAAGGCCATTATGAATTTTTGGTCATGCCTTTTGGCCTTACAAATGCACCTTCCACATTCCAAGGGTTGATGAATTCCATTTTCAAGCCCTTCCTTTGAAAATTTGTGTTATTATTTTTTGATGATATACTAATCTATATCAAGTCTTGGGAGGATCATGTGCGACATGTTGACAAGGTGCTACTACTACTAAAGGAGAAACAACTATATGCCAAACCATCCAAATGTTTCTTTGGGGGGAATACGGTAGAGTATTTGGGTCATATTGTAACTCATGAAGGTGTCAAGGTAGACCCTAAAAATATTAAGTCGATGATGGACTGACCAATTCCCAAAACATTGAAGAATCTTAGAGGATTTTTGGGTTTGACAGGTTACTACCGCAATTTTGTTCGAAACTATGGAAGACTAGCAACACCTTTAAAGGAATTAACTAATAAGGACACATTTTCATGGACTCCTAAGGAAACTCAAGATTTTGAAAAACTTAAAGAGGCGATGTGCAAAGCTCCTGTCCTGACCACACTAAACTTCACAAAAACCTTTATTTTGAAATGTGATGCCTCAAGAAATAGCATTGGTGATGTTCTAATGCAAGAAGGAAGGCCCCTTTCTTTTGAAAGTCGGCCACTCAAGGGAAAGGACTTACACAAACCCATTTATGAGAAGGAAATGATGGAAATACTACATACATTGAAGAAATGGTGCCCTTACCTAATAGGTAGGAACTTCAAGGTCAAAACATATCATAATAGTCTTAAATACTTCTTGGAACAAAGACTATCTTCATAAGAACAACAAAAATGGGTGACCAAGATATTGGGTTATGATTTTGAAATCATCTATAAAAAAGGGAAGCAAAATGTTATGTAGATGCACTCTCAAGAAAGGATGAATATGTTTAGGCCTTTCTATGTGTTATCTCGATCATCCAACCCGATTGGATAATAGAAGCAAAGGATGAATGGAAGAATGACGAAAATGTGTGGACTCCCATTCAAAGGTTGTAGCAGGATTCTAGTGCATCAAATACATTGACATGGAAAAATGATTCACTATGGTACAAAGATTGCTTATATTTATGTAAGAACTCCCAACTCAAACATAAGTGTTATCATTGAAATTTCATCTGCAACATTGCACGCAAATGATTACAGAAATACAACAATGCCAAACAACTATTAGTTCATCTGCAACACCAAAGTGAATTTCCAAGAGGCAAAAAATATACAACTGGACAAAAATTGACATGCTCTAATTCACTAAAGGAAGCGCGCGCACAGTGCGTGGGCCAAAGAATCCCGTAGAGCGCACAATGTGCCAAATGCATGACTGTGTACGAGAAAAGTTGTGCACTCCTGTGAACGGTGCATTTATGGTTCTTGTCGGCCCCTCAACCACTTATGGACCAGCTCCCAACTTGATTTCACCCTCAAAACTGAGCTAAATCCACATGGGAGGTTGGTCAAAGACCAAAGGGTGCCTTAAAGGGCCCCTTGTTCATACTAAGAACTGGTTGAATATTTCCTTGAAGTCATGCTATAAATGGAGGCCATGGGTGCACTAATAATTTAAGAATTTAATAGTATTGTTATGCTGCCTCAGTCCTCCCTTGAGAATCCTCTTTTCTCCTTGGAGCATTCTAGCAACATTCCAATAGGACATTCCTCTCACCTATTGAGGTAATAGGCATTGATTTCTTCATCATTTTCTTTCTTTTCTACCATTGTAAGAAGATATCTCCATTAGGGAAATCAAGAGCCCTCCCAAGGAGGAAGAGGGGACTCATAAGTCCTCATTTCTCTATGGTGTTTTTCCAACTAATATAGTTATCCATTGGTGGCATAATCTTGGTCATTAGTTGATTGTTTTTTGTTCAAAGTTTATTATGCATTATAGTTTTATTTTCTTAGTTGTTTTTAGTTTATTTACTTGTTTATTTCATGTGCTTGGATTATTTAAATCATGTAGTAACCTATGTCCCTTCTAGTAGGTCCAACTAGACATGCAAGTGCCCTTATTTTGCTCACCCAAGTGACGGAACAAACACAACAGATTGGTGACCATACTGAGGATTCGTTATCAATTTCCACCCTATTTGAGCTTTGAGAGCACTTATTTTTGACCCATTGTCTTGCAGGTACCAAACCTGGCCTAGACTGAACTGCTAAGAGCTAATTTTGGAGCCCGAGGAGGATAATTCCACTCAATATCCCCCCACCCCCCTGACGCATATCAGAACGTCCGCAGGTATTTCAGCCCATAGACGCACACTCAACGCATTGTGCACCCAAGAGGCCTCTGTTCTCTGCGCATTGTGCACCTAAACTGCTTTTGTTCTCTGTGCATTGTGTGCCCGCTGCGCCACTGTCTGAACAGTAACCCATGCACATTTCCAGAGTTTCAATATTGTAAGGGTTTTTGTGATGATTTGAAGGCCCCTAGCCTTCAAAATCTTTCTTTCATGCAATTTGTAAATGCACTCCACTTAGATTCCTTTCCCACTTGAAAGGTTAGTCAAACATAGGCACTTACGGGGTAAAAAGAACCATGTTTATCCTCTTTTTTCTTTGGTTGCCACATGGATGGCTTGTTTTGATTGTAAAAGTTAAGTTGAGATTATTTGCTATCACATATAAAAACACTTACATTGGGACTATAACTCAAATTTTAATCATTGAGTATGCTCTTCTCTCGCACTATAGAGCGATCTTGAGAATCAGAAAGGTGATTAAGGGGACATTTCATCTCCCTTAACAAAATATTTAGGAGAGGAAACCCCCCCCCCCCCCCCCCCCCCC
>ML783523.1:839040-853372 GCA_009831015.1 Picea engelmannii | reverse complement strand
GCCAAAAAATTATATATACATTTTATATTATTGATAAAATAGCCCTCAATTTTTCCTATGTATCATGGGGATTCGCCCATTTATTATACATATAAATTTAGGGGGGGTTCTTAAAATCACCCCTGCTTATATGTTAGGGTGGTTGGATGGGGCAAGGACAGGTGGTTGTAGCCACCTTCGGTTGTAGCTAGAGAACATAAGGATTTGTAGCCTCCTTCTGGTTGTATCCAGAGAATTGGGGAGTTGGAGCTTCCCTCAGGTTGTATCTTGAGAAGTTAGGGGGTTGGAACCTCCTTCCAATTGCAGTTGGAGAACAAAGGAAGTTGGTGCTTCCAATGAATGTAATTCTTCAAGACATATAAGAAAAAGCATTATGTGGTTTTCTCACACTTTGGGTTTCCACGTAAAACATTGGTGTATGTGTATGATTGTTCATTTGTTCATTGCTTATTTACTCTGCAGTTATTGGATGATAATGCTACATTGATATAACACTTGGATTATATGGTTAAAAAGGATTAAATTTCTCTACTACTGATTCGCCCCCCTCTCAGTAATCCAATAATTGGTATCAAAGTCGGTTCCTTCAGGAAACAGTTTAACCACTAGAAGGAGATCATGGATTGTTTTGAGAATGGAGTACTAATGTTTAATGGTCAGAATGGTTTTAAGTATGAGATGTGGAGCATAAGGACGAAAGTTTTTTTACAGGGACAGGGACATTATATTTGGCTATCAATTGTTACAGGATATGATAGTTCAAAAATGATAAAGACTGCAACCAAGAAGGAATTGAGGAAGAATAACAAAATAACAATGGATTTCATCTAGGAAGGATTACCTAATCCGGTAAGAGAAAAGGTTGGTAAATGTTTATCAACAAAAGAACTTTAGGATAAGTTACATGACATATATTCTTCAACCATCACAAATTCAGAAAATGTCAAAGAAGATGTAGATACAAATCAAGAATAATTATGTTTACCATGTCATGCAGATTCATAAGATGAAGAGTACATAATCACCATAGGTATGTTGTTTTGATTTAATTGTGAAAAATGTGGACATCTTGAAATCGAATGCCATGAAGGAAATGAGACAGAAAAACTAATTGAAAAGGAAGACAATTATGAAGAAGAATTGATTAGTGCTTTAGATGAACTATGAGAAGAAAACAATTCACTCAAGAAATAATTGATGAAACAAAAGGAAAGTATTCACATTTTTGAAGAAGCCCAACAGGTCAACGAGAACTTAAGAACTCATCTAGAAGAAGCCAGAAAGATCGAAGAAAATCTTGAATATCAAAAGAAGTGTTTGGAAACCAACATAACAACACAGAAGGAAGAAGAATAAATGAGAGAGAAGATATTGACATATCATCTTAAGGAAAGAACTAACGATCTAAACCATCTTGAGGCAGAGTTTGGTCAAGAAGAGAAATGAATTGAATAAGAAATAATCACATTAAAAATTCAGCTTGAAGAAGTGAAAAGAACATAAGAAGTCATGAAGTCTCAGATAATGAAGAAAGAAGAAGAGGTTGAGAATCTTGAAGAAGAAGTTGTCACATTGAGAAGTAAAATCATCTAGCTCAACAAGAATGTTGAAGAGATAGAAACATCCACATCAGTTATAGAGAATGAAAAGAAGCACTCTAGGTTGCTAGAAAAGAAGAATGAAGAAAACAAAAGGATTTATGTAGAAGTACTCAAAGGAAGGAATCATGGTCAACCAGAATCTAAGAAAACTATTGAAGATGCATCTTCAAGAATACCATCCATGTTCAAGCCACAAAGAAACTTCAATCATGATCATGATCAGTCAAGGAAAAAATTCAGAAGGACTATGCCACAAAGAAGATCATTCACTCCCAGGTATGCAAATTTATTTTATGGTCATTGTTTTTATTATACTAACTTTGGACATAAGGTTGCAGATTGCAGGGATTATAAAATAAATGGTCAAGCAAGAAAAGCCTAGGTGGTCGCACGTAACATTGAGTGTTACAAATGTCATAACTATGGACACATAGCCAGTGATTGTAGAATCATGATCAATACTTCCATGAAAGAGAATACTGATATCAGATATAAGAAAGTATGTATAAGAAAACAGGAAGAACAGGTGAACAAAGATCAGGTACTAAAGATCGCAAGATTGGCAATAAAATGAGATGAAGAAAATTCTACAAAGAAAAAGAAAGATGTCAGATATAGAAAGGTTTGGAAAATAACTGAAATAAAGGAAGGACAGGTAAATAAGGAACATGTTCAAGAGATTGTACTTTTGGGCATTGTAGTGAAAGATGAATCCACAGATAGAAAGAAATAAGTTAGAGCTCAAAGAGATAATGAATCTACCAATGAATATGATGATGAATCTACAAATGAATATGATGATGAATCTACCAATGAAGATGATGATGAATACACATCAGAGAAGGAATTTTTCTGATCCATTTGGCTTAGAGACTCCCAAGTAATATGAATACTAGACAGGGAGAGTCTATGTGATAGTTGTGACAGACCAAAGAACCATCCTTTGAGAAACTTGCAGAGTTTGAGAAGACAGATTCAGAGCAATCATTTAGCAAAAGTACAATTTGATAGATTAATCAAGACTTCATGATAGTATAGTGATAAATGGGTCAACATTATGAACAATTATACAAGTAGAGTCTTGGACAGTATGGACAGAGATGGATTCGTAAGAACACTTAGAAGGTTTGGACATATATATGATAGTGGACAAGAACATGGATTCATAGATTGGTTCAAAGAGTGGTTAAGAGACAAAGGAGCATTATCATAATGGATGGTAATTACACAGGAAATGGCTCGAAAAATGCTAATGGATTCCAAATTGACAGATATTTTCTGGTTACATGCAGTGCATACATCAGTTCACATTCAAAACAAATTAATGCTTAGAAACAACAATGAAAAAACTCCCTACGAACTATGGAAACGAAGTGCAGGCAACAACCTCTACATCAAGGTAACTCAAGGTAATATTTTATTAATTGAAATTTATGTTGATGATATTGTTTTGGAAGTACTAATGATAGGTTAAGAAAAATATTAGCAAAGGCTATGCATAATGAATTTGAAATGTCATTACTTGGATAACTATCCTTTTTTTTGGGTCTTAAGATATGTCAAAGAAACCAAGGAATTTTTATTTCTCAAAGTAATTATATTAGAGAAATGCTAAAGAGGTTTGGAATGGAAGATTACAAACCAGTTACCACTCCTATGCAAACCAGTTGCAAGTTGAGAAAAGATGATGATTCAAATTCTACAGACCAGAGGCAATACAGGTCAATGATTGGTAGCTTACTATATGTGACAACATCCAGACCATATGTAATGTAGGAAGTTGGACAGGTGGCACGATTTCAAGCAACACCAAACGAATCACATGTATTAGCAGTGAGGAGGATTTTCAAATATCTCAAAGGAACATAAGAGTTTGGATTATGGTATCCAAAAGGAAAGGATCTATCATTTATTGCCTACATAGATGCAAATTGGGCAGGTTGCATTGATGACCGACGAAGCACCAGTGGAGCAGTGTTCTACTTGGGTGAGTGTTTAGTATCTTGGCTAAGCAAGAAACAATCATCAATATCCTTATCTACAACTGAGGTAGAGTATATTGCAGCAACAACATGTTGTACACAGGTTCTATGGATGAAACAAACTTTGACAGATATACAGGTTGAGTATGATGAGCCCATTCCAATCTATTGTGATAATACAAGCACCATGAGTATCTCAAAAAACCTGGTGATGCACTCCAAGACGAAGCACATTCCAATCAAGTATCACTTTCTATGGGAACATGTTGCAGAGAAGAACATCAGAGTTGAATATGTGGGAAAAAAAGAACAAGTGGCATACATATTTACAAAACCGCTTCCATGAGAAGCCCTTGAGTATCTTCGCCAGAGACTAGGAGTAATTTCTATTCCAAAATGAATGCTTTTGACTGCTTATCTTATATGTATTATATGTACACGAGGAGGCACCATAAATAGGAAAAAGGGGGATAGATTTATTAGATGCAAAGGTAAATGCTTGGAGAGAGAGCATAGAGGCATGTTTCCAAGGGGAGAAATTGTCACAAGGGAGGAATGAGTGATATGACTTTAGAGTGATGCCCTTTGCAAAGGGGGAGATATTATTCATATGAAGGGAAAGAGAGTAATTAGAGGCTTATAAACACAAAGAAAAATCAAATGCATGTAGATAGGGGGAGAATCCCCAAGGAGAGTTCAGTCAGGGGGAGAAGACCCGAAGGGAGATACCCTTTGCCATTGATGTCAAAGGGGGAGATATAGAAACATTGATGAAGAGTATAAGCATGAATGTTATCATGACTAAGTGTTTCCATCAATGTTGGTGTTGTCATCAATGCCAAAGGGAGATATTGTTAGACAATTGGATTAGGTTGATGGATATTTGGTATGTATTGTTGGTTTTCATTGATTTCAAACATTGGAGAGTGATATTGTAGATTGATGTCAATCCTTGGATAAAGTCTGGTAGTGAATTTCGATAGCACAAAGGTTTGGGTAATGGACCCAAGTTTGTTTCATGTATAATGGTATGAGTTTTAATATATTTGAAGGTAAGACTATTCTATATGGATAATACATGTCATTTCATTTCTGGTGGTAAGTGGAACATCACATAACTCCTCACAGTTAGAGAGTTATGACCATGAGAAGTTGGAGAACCTAGGTTTGGGTAATGGACCCAAGTTTGTTTGATGGATAATGGTATGATTTTTGATATATTTTAAGGCAAGACTATTATATATGAATATTACATGTCATGCCATTTCTAGTGGTATGTGGAACGTCACATAACTCCTCACGGTTAGAAAGTTATGGCCATGTGAAGTTGTAGAATCCTCATGAGTCATCTAGAAGCCCCAAAAGGTCAAAGTAGTCAAAGTGGTTTAAGAGATTTTTAGAAGGTAAATAATAAAGTGAAGTGAATATTGTACTATAATTCAAATTGAATACAAAATAAATTATTTAAATAATAAAGTTAATGGAGAAATTACTAAGTTGACAAGTGGTTAGAAATGGGTTAGCCCTAAAATAAGGAAATTGGTTTAAGATGGTTAGAAGGTAACCCATTGAGGTAAAGTGAAGTGATGAGTGTACTATAAGTCAAAGTGGATACAAAATAAATTATTTAAATAATAAAGTTAATGGATAAATTACTAATTGGACAAGTGGTTAGAAGTTGGTTAACCATAAAATAAGGAAAGTGGGTTAAGATGGTTAAAAGGTAACCCCTTGAGGAAGCTACATGAAAGTATAAATAAGATGAAAGGCTCTCTCATTTTATATCACACTTGAGAATATTGAATATCTATAGGTGAYTGAGGTAACCAAAGGATATCTAAGCCGAATTTCAGAAAGAAGGTGAAGTAAAGAAGGCCAAAATTCAAGGGAGGATAATTTTTTTTGATGATGCTTTCTAAGGTATGTTATTTACAGGGCATCTCACCATTTTCACAATAAAGTTTTTTATAGAATGATTCAGACCGTGAAATTGATTGGACATTGAGAAAACATATCCAAGTAGTTTTGGTACGAATTTCATCTTGTGGGTCATTGTATTTTTGGAGGCACACTCTGTGGAAAATAGGGTTTGTCGCCAGTCCTGAAACTAGTCTAAAACAGGTGTTTCGGGTACAAATGTCATAACAGATCCAAATTAAGTAAGAAAAAATGTGTTGGTTAGAGTACATTCTGTAGTATTATGTGTAAAATTTTCAGATCTGTTAGCACTCTGTAAATCTATTCGACCGATAAACAGACGACAGAGGTAACTTTTTCAACCAATTTTGAGACCCGAAACTAGCCTTTCGGATCTGGAGAGGGCTCGCTTGGGGGGGCACGGTCTCCGTGTGGGATATGGATTAAAATAGTGGCTAGATTCAACACCTTTGATATAATGGGTTCTGGTTATATTGGTGCAAGAAAGTAAGAGATGGGCTATGGAGTCGATTCGAGGAAATGACAGAGACAAATGACTCGGTGACTAGACTTGAGAGGATAAGGCTAAGCAAGAAACAATCTTCAATGTAAAATCGTAAAGTGTGGTGGGGGATAAAAAATAGGAAGTAACTCAGAGCACCGCTACGGGCCAATTCAAAGTTATCTTTTAGAAGAAAACATTTTGTCTAAGTGGCGCGAACAAGGGGCGTTGCGCAGTGAATCCATGGGTTCGAAAATTCATTCTGAAATAGACAGAAAAGGATATGCATAAAGATGATAGGAACCACATACGCAAATAAAGAGGAAAAATACATATGACTGCTACAATTAGAATCTTTTCATCAAGTAGCAGGACCTTTGCATTAAGTTTCGGTCAAAAACTCAAATTACATACAATAGTTATCATTTACCAATTTTGCAAACCAACCTGGATTACATCGAAAAGATGAAATATATAAATGAGGGAGCCATTTGGGATACCCTGCTTTCTAACTTCTAGCCCTAAAAACTAGGAAATTGAGTAGTATTCATTAGAGACTCTTCGCATATTTATTTCCAAAAATAGACAATAATCACGTATGTTTACACATGACTATTCACAAATTTTCCATGAGGATTTGATCATTGGTCAAGTCTCGATATGGGGAAAATATGTGTCAATATTTCCCTTCGATCAGATGTCTGAGTGGACAGGTGTCTGCTAGGAACTTGCTATCTGCTATAACGACTTTGATTTCTTCCGCACGCTCATTTGCTGGGAAAAATGTGCACGACAAGTGGTTGTTTGATTGTCACGACCGTTATCAAAATGGTAGAGTGTTTTAGGGAAATGTGTTCTTCAAAACTACCAAGATTTGTCTTCTGTTTGCGGATGCAGAGACAAACACTAGATAAAATTATTTTTCTGTGCACTGATGAGAGCCGCACGGGCTTCCTTCTTGGCCGCTTTGCATTCCCTGGAATGCTTTGTATACCTTTCCTCTGACAACCTCTGTGCCTCGCGCAAATATACAATGGTGTCTTGTGCCTCTCTGAGTTGTATTTTTAGCCATGCCACATTCCCTTCGCGACCTTGCGTTGCTGATGCTTCCATAGTCTTTGTCGTTAGTTGTCACCTCAACTCCATGTTTTCCTGGTAGAGTTAAGTGATATTCAACTTTGCCTGCTTTAATTGTTGAGATGGCTCTTGATCATTTTCTCTTGTGGTATCCATTTCCCTTGTTCTTCTCTTGCTTTTGTGACTCGATCCTCCAGTAGGCTCCAGCCAGATAACGCACATGAGTAGTTCTTTGACCACCGATCTGGCATGCGACTCTTCTAAATCTCAATCTTCCCCAACTTCCTTGTTCTTCCTTGGCCTGCCCCTTCTCTGGGGTATTTTTTGTTGGGAATATGGGGATTCTACTATCTTTCCTCCCTGTGCAAGTCTTTCTGCATCACATTCCGTGTGGTTTGATATGATCGTCTCTGTGGATAAATGAATAACTCCTTTCACGTCCTTGGGAATGTCTGTTGTAGGTGAGAACGACTCCCAATCATTTTGGGGCTTGGACCTGGCAATTATACTGCTTCGCACGCATTTCCTTATGCTTTGGGAGGTCTCCATGGCATGACCAGTATGTATTCTACATGTGATGTATCCGAAAAATGCACAGGGAGGTAATTCTGATCAACTTGGACTGGCAAGGGAAATTGCAAATAGAGTGCGGACCTGGTTTCATGACTGAAATGGGTGTCGAGCATCTAAAATTTATAACAAGTCAGGAAGAAGAAGGGATAGTGCCGGAGAAACGTGAATTCATGACGATGGGATATTTTGAATCGAATTTCAGATTTTCCATGGCACATCCCCACGTGTAGAACACAAACGATAAGGTTTGTAGGGCATTCAAGATACAAACGCCGCGATTTTTCATTTCCTCGGCCTTCATGATGAACTGATAATAGTTGCTACACTTGCTGATGAGACTTCCATTAACTATTTGACTCGACATGGGGCATGTAGAGACAGATTTATTAACATGACTCGACTCTTTGGAAAAGACATACCTATACCATTTACGCATGTTTCAACTCTGACATCCCTTCCCATTTCCAAGGGCCAACCGACCACTTGCTGACTTCGACCCCATGATGCTACGTACCTGACTTCACATGTTTGGGTGCATGGGCCATACCTCGAATAAAAACAACTCTAAATGGAAAGAAAAATGGCGGTGCTAACAGTTGGCTCCAATGGGGATGCTATCCTCCCCGCAAGGTAGCAAAGAACAGTAGACCTGGTGCTTGACCATTGGGCCTTATTTAGACTCTTTGGAACTATAAAGCAAAAAACAAAAACACAACCTAAGCCTATCGACGCAAAAATAAAATGACTATTTACAAAGACAAATGACTTAAACGGATTTTATTTCATCAGATAATGCTTGAGGAACCCGTCGTTTATAGGCCCCCAACCAAGGCATTCTCCATTTATCCCTTCCAAGAAATAAGAATTGTTTATGCAATACACGTTAATTCTAAATGGACCTGTCCAAAGGTGGTCAAACTTTCTGTGCTTCCCCTTATATTCATTTCTCGCATCCCATATTAGCACCAGATCCCCTACCTGAAAATCTTCCTACTTAGAATGCTTGTTGAAATATTTTTTCATCCTCTCCTAATGGAGCTACGACTGATTATACACCTGTTCCCACGCCTGTTGTGTGTGAATTAACTAGTTTATCCTCCTTTGTGCATCATTTGGGTCAGCCTTCTGTTCTTGCAACAACTTTCTGATGGGCGGCCCCAATGAAGTAGGGAAGATTGCATCTGTGACATTGATATAGACTTCTTGGTGGTAACCCGATCTGCCCATAGTATGTAGATAAGCTTTTTATGCTAGGATTTCTTGTTGTCTTGCAGGAGTCTTTTGATGATCTTGGTTAGACTCTTATTTGAGGATTCTGCTAACCCGTTGCCTTACAGATAATACGTCATGGAATCTCCTAGGGTTATATTGTAATCCTGACAAAATTTTTCCATCCTCTTAGACTTGAACGTGGTCGTATTATTTGTTATGATCTTGACGAGACATCGAAACCTCGACAAGTTGTTTGTCTGCAGGAATTGGATGATGACTGCGTCGGTATCTTTCTTTGTGGGAATTTCCTCTATCCATTTTGTGAAGTAGTCGGTGGTCGTGAGTATCCATTTGTGTTGAATGGAGGATGGAGGATTTATTTCTCCTATGAAATCTATACCCCATTGCATGAAAGGTGCTTCGAATGAGATCGGCTTTAGTGGCAGGGGCTGCAACTTTCTTCTCCCATCAAGAATATGACATCTATGGCAATTGGAGACCTCTTTATACACATCAGCGAATATTGTAGGCCAGTAGTAACCTACCCTTAGGATTTTGTGTGCGATGGTTTTCCAGTAGTGGTATCCTCCATAATCACCTTTGTGAAATTCTTGTATTGACCGCTTCGCATCATCTTCCAGAAAACAACTCAGCAATATTCCCCCAGGGTCTTTCCATTAGAGATAATTGTCTATGATGCAGAACTTAACCTCTTTAAGCTTGAGAAATCTGGCCTTAGTCTTACTTACGACCAGAGGGGCCTGGAGATTCTCCAACACATAGATGATTTCTGCATACCACGACAAATCAATGAACTCCTGAGACACCTACACAGTTTTTTCTTATTGAGGGAATTCTGACATATCAACAATGAAATTCATTCCTACAACGTCGCAATCTGAATGCGCCATTAACTTCTCCAGACCCCAACCCTTGATCAATTTCATAGGCTTTATCTCAAGATCGTATTCCAGTATGGTTGTTATCCACTTGCCTCTCCTTCCTTTCGAGTTAGGTTGAGTCAGGATATCCTTTACTGAGTTGCAATATGCATGTCCTAAACTCTTTCAAATCTTTCACTAAGGCGTACGCCCGTTTTTCCATAATGTCATACCTTAGTGGAGCATCATGCAACATCCGACTGAAATAGGCTATGGGTTATTCAAAATCCTGCTCGTCTTTCTACAACAGCACACCGACAATAGTGTGTTCTGAGGTGAATGAAAACATGATGAAATATTCTGTAAAGTTCAAGATGGATAGAACAGGATATTTAGTTAGCGCCACTTTGATATATTTAAAATACTTCTTGGCCTTTGGGTTCCACTTGATATCGTTTCCCTTCCTGAGCATGCAGGTTATGTGCTTTATGATTTCGGCTAGGTTCAGGATGAATCTCCTCAAGAAGTTCAATTTTCCCAAGAAGGATTGCACTTCTTTTTTACTGCACGAGGTGTCGATCTTCAGGATCCCTTCAACCCTGTTGAGGCATATCTTAATGCCTTCCTTGGAGATAATGTGTTCTAACATCTTCCCCTCTTCCACCCCGAAATATGATTTATTTGGATTTAGTGATATGTCGAACTTCCTGTACTTATGAAATACTTTCTTCAGGTGCTCGAGGTGTTACTTGTCGGAGGCAGAGTATATTGTGATGTTGTCCAGATAGTTTAGACTGAACTTGTCCTTTTCATCGTAAAATGCTATGTATGTTTCCCTCTAGAAAGTGGCACTGGCATTCATCAGACCAAAAGGCATCTTGGCATACATGAATTGTTGGGTATGTGTTATATTCTTTGCACGAGTAGTAGTGTCTGAGCATCTGCGCCGGGTGCACAGGGGGGTTAGAGGGGGGGTGCAGGGGTTCAGGGGCAGCACCCCCGAATTTTTTTTTCTTCGGGACGACATATTTCCGCCGGGATGACATATTTCCACCGGGACGACATATTTCCGCCAGGATGACATATTTCCGGGACGATATATTACCGGGATGACATATTTCCGAGACCACATGATATTAGGTGGTTTTTCGGCACATGGTTTTTTGCCGATGGTTTTTCTATTTCCGGTTAAGGAATTAGGGTTTTGGACTAATCCAGGTCATTAGGTTAGGGTTTTGGATGCCGCTGGCTCCTATATGTATATTGTATTGTTAACAAAGTATGAATATAATATATGCTGGTTTTCTCGGTTTGGGTTTCTAGGTGAAAAATCTCTATGTAATGTTTGTATTTGCCATTGTATCTTTTCTGTTCTTTTCTGAATATCAGTTTGCAGTAGGTATTGTACAAGGTTAGAATTTACATGAATGTTCCCCATAGAGTCGTGAAATATTTTTTTTCTCTGTTGTCTGGGTGAACCATGATCTGGTTATAACCCGAGAAACCATCCAGCATGGACATCTTCTGAGACCCCACCACCTTTTGCAAGATATAGTCCATTTTGGGGAGAGGGTAGTGATCCTTGAGAGACACCTTGTTTAGATTCTGGAAATATACACACAGTCTTATCTCGCTGCTTTTCTTTCTTACGGGCACCAAATTAGCTACCCATTTAGAGAATCACAAAGAAACAATAATCTTAGCATCGAAAAGCTTCTGTACCTCCTTTTCGATCAACAACAACAACAGGGGATTTATCCGTCTCAACTTCTCTTTGAAAGGTTTTTGATCTTCTTTGAGAGGGATAACATGTTGTATTACCTTGGTGTCGTACACCTTCAAATCATCGTAGCTCCATGTGAACACGTCGGGGAAATCCTTCATGAGTTTGACGTAGTCTTGCTTGACCTCTGGACTGAGGGTTTTTGATAATTTGATCATGTTTGGGTTTTCCTCAGTTTCGATGTTGCAGTATTCCACGTATTCTGCGCTTGCAGTGATATTGGGGTTTTTAGCCACGTCATTCTCGTCAAACATATTTTCTAGCAGCACTAACCCCTTTGGAATGATGTTATTTTTCAGTTGGATTATGTCCCTTCCCACGATCTGGTTTTGGAAAGGGTCATCGTTACTATGCACATCCGTGCTCTCATCTTCGTCACAACAACATTCCTCGTCAATGTTTGTATTAGAGAACTCGCCACTCATAAGGTGGAATCTCTCCACCTACTTGTCGTCATCAAACACTTGCCAAAGTTTTATATTATTAGGCACTTTTGGCCTGTGCTTGACCTCAATTTCATATTTTTTGTTTGGGAAGATGGGGATCTTAAAAACCGAGGTCGAGGTGGCCAACATATCAACGATCTGATTTTTCTCTCTGGGGATAATAGATAGGTCATACTTTGAAAATCCTTTGAGGAGGTACAACGCTAAATTCATGTACGCTCTTAGCCTGGGGTGTTTGGTCTGATATACACCCTTTACCTGATTTATGATCAACTCAGAATCTCCACACACTGCTATCTTCTATGCACCCAATTCTCTCAAAACTTGTAAGCCCAATATTAGTGCTTCATACTCATCCATGTTGTTTATACATTCGAACATGAGTTTGTATGAACATAGATTTGTGCCGACCTTGGGAGGGATTATCCATACGTCGACACCTTCTCCTTCCTTACTGATAACACCATCAAAACTCATGTTCCATGTTTTGTTTTCCATGCGGTTCTTTGATTCGGCGCACTCTGCCACTTTTCGCATGATGTCCTCTTCGGTTGTCATGATTATTGTTGGCTCTTCCTCTTCGAAACTCAAGTCATTGTAGAATATGGAAGAACCGATATCAATGTCGATGGAGTATATAGGATGATTATTTGGCTGTGTTTTACTACTTATTATATACTTCAGCAACACTTCTCTGTACAACCGTCTGTCATGGCCAAAAATAGGGATGGTGGCGTATGACATATCCATTTACAAAGTGCCCTTTAACTTTGCATCCCATGACCTTGATATCAAAATGCTAAACTTTGAAGGTATGTCTGCGACAACTACGTCCATAATCATGTTCTTTGAGGGGATTTGAGCCAACGACACAACTAGGTCTTTGATGAGGCCCAAACACTTGACTTTCCTCGAATCAAAAGAGAAAAGGTCTTTGTATGGCCTGATGATATCCAAACCCAATTCATCCATGATCAACTTTGGCATCAGGTAGTGCGACGCGCCAAAATCCAGCATAGTGTTATGCAGGTTCATGTCATAGACCTTTAGACTGATGTAGAATGGAGAGACGTCCTCAATATCATTTGTCTCTTTAATGCGCAAACCAAAAAGGATAGCGGGGTGGTCATCTTGGATATTCAAAGTATCGGGGGTCCCTCCCATTTTCAGCATTTCAATGATTTGACCCGGATACTTGCCTTTTCAAATACGTTTGTTGAACAGGACAGAGATTTTGATTTTGGCCATCTCATGTTCAAAATTGAAAGGGGGACAGACTTTCTCTACCTCTTTTCCACTCGCCTCCTGGACTGCCTCCAGAGTTTTCTTGGGGGCCTCCTCCTTTGACTTAGCTTTCTTCGTCGCATCCTTGGTTACATTGTCCAGCCTCGGTCGGCTGGTGGAAGGGGTGTTCGCCAGAGGTTTCCTTATGGGGTTCGTTTGTTGCGGCTCGGTAGGTGTGTCTCTACTCCGGAGGTTATATTTATTTTGGAACTGCATGATGGCATTCTGATATCCTTTTCTGAACTCCTCTATCTCCCAGGAGGATGCATCATCTGTTTTGAGTATCGTATCATCGTCTGTCTCCAACATGTCATCATTTTTTCTCATGTATCGATCATGATCACTCTTTCTCAAGAACACCCATGGGTTTTTGTCATCGCAACAATGCATCTGGTCTTCGAACGCCTGGTCGAATTCTTCCTCTGCATATTTTTTTTGGAACATAGGTCTTTTCTGCTGGTCACGTTGATCCCTCTACTCTCTTTGTTCCCTCTATCTGATCTGAGGGTGTTACACATTATTTTCATCATCCCTATGACTGTTAATGATGTAAACCTATCTGTTTCCTTCAGAGGGGTCAGTGGCCTGAGTTCCTGAAGAGGGAAGGGAGAAGAACTTTTCCTGAGAAAAGAAGTTGCATGTCCCTTTGTAAAAACCCTATAAAAATGGAATTTTGCAGGTTGCTATATAGGCAGGATGCGAGAATGCCTAATTCTTGCAGGTTGCACCATAGCTGGGTTGCGAGAGGTTCGGAGGTTGCTCTATAGGCAGGGTGCAAGAAATCTTACACGTGGGAAAAACGAGCATTTTCTCGAATCTTCTAGAAGGAGAAACTTCCATGGTGAGGTGCCATTCGAATGGTTTGGATCTTACTCGCTTTCATGATTTGGTGGGATCATCCTAACCTCCTCACCTTATCCTCTTCATCTTATAAAATGAGAGGAGCTCTCATGGAGAAAGTTAGCTTTTTGGAGCTTGGATTGGGCTAAGTTGGGTTTGGCTTGGAACTATTAGCTTGGTTAGAGTGGTTTTGAGTTTTTCCTTTGTCAAGATAGATTGTGAATACTGTCAGAT
>ML783523.1:789564-833369 GCA_009831015.1 Picea engelmannii | reverse complement strand
TGAAAAGCCTTCTATTGCGTCAGCCATTTCTGCAGTCCTTAAGCCTTCTATTGCATTGGCCATCCTCGAGTCAGTCCTGAATCACTTGTTACTCTGATCTACATCAAATCTTGTTACTTGTTTTGTGTCATTGATGGGGGATACATTAAGGCCCTCCTATGATGAGTCTTTTCCTATCGACTTCAACTCATTATCTAGGAATTAGACTTAAAAACTAATTGGTACCTTGGAACTTGCATGCCTCAATGGTAGGTTTCTCGCTTTCGACAATGGTTTTTCATTATTGACCCCTGATCAGGAGATTCCGTCGAGGGTTCAACCTCAAATCATTGATTCACATTCATTGGATTGTACTAGAGTACCTTGGGAGTCATTGAAATTAATGGTGATTTCCCTTGCACTTGTTAATGGTATACACTAATGACCGGTAATCAAGTGGTTTCTACCATGTTCGACTTCGACACTTGTATTCGCATGGTTAGATTCATACTATAGAGTGGTGGAGATAAAGACCCTGAATCTTTTCTGACAGATTCAGGTTGCATTGGAGTATATTCAGTTTGTACTATTGCATAGAGCCACATTGTATGTCTCGTGGCTATGTTCAAATTTGAGTCTTTAACACATAGATCCACAGTGTATTTTTGGTGGCTACGTCCAGATTTGAGTCATATTGGCATGGATCCATAGTGTATGTTTGGTGGCCATGACTTGTCTTACTTGACATGGATCTTCGCATGTCGTCATTTTTTCTTTGAGTCATTTGTATTCTGAGTATGGGAATGCCTACCTCAGTGATGATATATTATTGTATTGTATTTCCTTGTTTGTTGGTAGGTTTCTGACCAACTGTTCCTTGTTCCCTACACACACCTGACAAGGTATTTCAACTATCACTCTGTTCTAACTTCATACTTTGGGGGGCTCTCTGTTACACATTAGTTTTGTCATCCCTATGACCATTAATGATGTAAACCTATATGTTTCCTTCAGAGAGGTCAGTGGCATGAGTTCCTGAAGAGAGAAGGGAGAATAACTTTTCCTGAGAAAAGAAGTTGCATTTCCCTTTGTAAAAACCGTATAAAAATGGAAGTTCACAGGTTTCTATATAGGCAGGGTGCGAGAATGCCTAATTATCGTAGGTTTCACCATAGCTGGGTTGCGAGAGGTTTGCAGGTTGCTCTATAGGCAGGGTGCGAGAATTATTACACGTGGGAAAAACGAGCATTTTCTCGAATCTTCTAGAAGGAGAAACTTCCATGGTGAGGTGGCATCCGAATGGTTTGGATCTTACTCACTTTCATGATTTGGTGGGATCATCCTAACCTCATCACCTTATCCTTTTCATCTTATAAAAGGAGAGGAGCTCTCATGGAGAAAGTTATCTTTTTGGAGCTTGGATTGGGCTAAGTTGGATTTGGCTTGGAATTATTAGCTTGGTTAGAGTGGTTTTGAGTTTTGCCTTTGTCAAGATAGATTGTGAATACTATCAGATCTATGCTCTCAGAATTCTTGGAGTGAAAGTGTGTGGGGAATGAAGGACAGTTGGAAGGGACCTTACAACATCAAGGCCATGGTTGTAATCTCTCTTTAACATTTAATATGATATAGTAATATGATTCTTTCCTATAAAGCTTGTTGTGTTTTATTGTATGATTATTTGATCACATACATAGGTTTATATTGAGTTTATGCTATTTCTATCACTTTGGTTGGTTGCGTTCTTTTGCAGGTTCATCATCGTATGAGCGTTGGAACGAAGCTAGGATGGCGATGGCAAGAGGAAGCGACATTTAAATGGTATGTCACCCATCCCTCTTTAGTTAGTAAATTCAATATTTAAAACTTAAGGAAAGCGTCATATTCTGGTGTGTTTTGTTCTAGATCTAGGTGGATCTACGGAGATTAGTTAGTGTCTGCACCTACCGATTTGTCCAATAACAGAGGGACTTGACCCCTTCTAAGGTTCTGATTCTTGGGGTAGGGGTCGTTCTGTTCTCGGGCGCAATTATGTTTCCCATGGACATTCGTTCCATCATTTTCTCTATCGTCTTCATCATCAAATAAAAATTTTCATCTGAGGACCGAGATGTCGATGACTGTGCATCTCCTTGAGGATTCTTATCTCCTCTATTGAATCGTTGTTTGATCTTCCCCGACGCCATCATGTTTACTTTGACCTCGATGGAATTACTCATTATAGCATCTAGGTTTGCTGATCTTCTTTCTCTTAACAATAGGGAGAAATCCTTGTCGAAGGATTCGGCGTACCACAATTGCGCAGCCCCCGAGGGCACTTTGACTTCTGCAGGAATCGAGTTGTACACCTTCAAGAAACGGGCTAAAAATTCTTGCACTATCTCCTCCGGTTCTTTCTTCATATTATTTTACTGTGTTAATAGCTGCAAAGGGTTTTTCTTGTCCCCCCATTTATTTAGGATAGACGTCTCGAATGCGGCAAAGTCTTGAATGCTCATGGGAGAGAGGGATTTGAACCATTTTATTACATCTCCTGAAAGGCTCTGCACAAACAACCTCATTTTTGTGTCTGCATAGTCCACCTCCTCCAGGTTGACGAAATAATTAAACCAGTCCAGGTGCCTCTGGGCAGAAACACTTCCTTCAACGTCATAGAGCCCGATTCTCTGGTTGTAATTCTGAGGCAAGTCATGTAGTTGGGCTGCCAGGATGAGGGGGGAAAATCTAGCAGCCATGGATCCGAGAGGATTCATATTTTGAGGGATATTATTTGATATCAAGGCTTGGAATTTCTTTGAGTTGAAAACAGTCTTGTCCAAGCTGGTTTCTGACTTAGACCTGAAAAGGGTTTGCTCGAATAATTCATCAAACTCAAGGTCATCAATGCTCTGTGCACCATCTTTGGGTAAGGATAGGCTTCTATCCAAGTACTAGAATGGGTCCAATGATTTCTCTCTAGTCCAATGCAGAATCTTCTCGGGGTCGTACATAGGCTTTGTAGTGTTTGTGTCAGGATTTGCTCTGGTACAGATCGTCTTCGGAGCCAGGGTTCCTGAACTATGCTAATTGGAGGTACTGGTCTTTTGGACTAAAGTCGCCAGGGTAAGGGTTTCATCTGGTACAGATTTTTGTCCCTTTGTTACCCTGAGGGGTAAAACTACAATGTTAGTCATTATCCCAGGGTAAATCTATTCAATTTTATCCCCAACAACGATGCCATAAATTTAGCACTCCATAAATATGTTCAGCTAATAAACAGACGATGAAGTTAACTTTTTCAACCAAATTTGAGACCTGAAACTAGCCTTTCGGATCTGGATAGGGCTCTCTCAAGGGGGCGCGGTATATGGATTTAAAAATAGTGGCAAGATTCAACACCTTTTATATAATGGGTTCTGGTTATATTGGTGCAAGAAAGTAAGAGATGGGCTATGGAGTCGATTCAAGGAAATGACAGAGACAAATGACTCGATGACTAGACTTGAGAGGATAAGGCTAAGAGAGCAACAGTCTTCAATGTAAAATTGTAAAGTGTGGTGGGGGAGAAAAAGTAGGAAGTATCTCAGAGCACCGTTGCAGGTGAATTCAGAGTTAGCTTTTAGAAGAAAACATTTTGTCTAAGTGGCGCGAACAAGGGGCGTTGCGCAGCGAATCCACAAGTTCAAAAATTCATTCTGAAATAGACACAAAAGGATATGAAAAAAGATGACAGGAAGCACATACACAAAGAAAGAGACACAATACATCTGACTTCTACAATTAGAATCTTTTCATCAAGTTGCAGGACCTTTGCATTAAGTTTCGGTCAAAAACTCAAATTACATACAATAGTTATCATTTACGAATTTTGCCAACCAACCAGGCTTACATCGAAAAGTTGAAATATATAAATGAGGGTGTCACTTGGGCTACCTTGCTTTCTAATTGCTAGCCCTAAAAACTAGGAAAATGAGTAGTATGAATTAGAGACTCTTCGCATGGCGCTCTCCAAAAATAGACAATAATCACGTCTGTTTACACATGACTATTCGCAAATTTTCCACGACTATCTGATCATCGATCAGGTCACGATATGGGGAAAATATGTGTCAGTATTTCCCTTCAATAAGATGTCTGAGTAGACAGGTGTCTTTCAGGAACTCGCTATCTGCTATAACGAATTTGATTTCTGCCGCGCACTCATTTGCTGGGAAAAATGTGCACAGAAAGTGGTTGTTTGATTGTCATGACCGTAATCAAAATGGTAGAGTGTTTTATGGAAACATGTCCTTTGAAACTATTAAGATTTGTCTTCTGTTTGCAGATGTAGAGATGAACACCAACTAAACTTGTTTTTTCTGTGCGCTGGCGAGAGCCGCACGGGCTTCCTTCTCAGTTTCTTTGCATTCCCTGAAATTCTTTGTATGTCTTTCCTCTGATAGCCTTTGTGCCTTGCGTAGCTGTACAATGGTGTCTTGCACCTCTCTGAACTGTCTTTTTAGCCATGCCACATTCCCTTCATGACCTTGCACTGTTGATGCTTCCATAGTCTTTGTCTTTAGTTGCTGCCTCAACTCCATGTTTTCTTGGTAGAGTTTAGCGATAGCCAGCTTTGCCTACTTTAATTTCTGTGATGGATCTTGATAATTTTCTCCTATGGTATCCATTTCCCTTGTTCTTCTCCTTCTTTCATGACTCGATCCTCCAGCAAGCTCCAGCTGGATGGTGCACATGAGTAGTTCTTCGGCCACCGATCTGGCACGTGACTTTTCTGAAGCTTGGGCTTCCCCAACTTCCTTGTTCTTCCTTGGCATGCCCCTTCTTTGAGGTATTTGTTGTTGGGAAGATGTGGCTTCTACTGTCTTTCCTCCTTGCGCAAGTATTTCCACTTCAAGTTCCACGCGGTTTGATATGATCATCTCTGTGGGTAAAGGAATAATTCATTTCGCGTCCTTGGGAATGTCTGTTGCAGGTGAGAACGACTCCTAGTCGTTTTAGGGCTTGGACTTGGAAATTCTACTGCTCCGCGTGCCTTTCCTTATGTTTTGGGAGGTCACCATGGCGTGACTAGAATTTATTATGCGTGCAGTGTATCTGGAAAATGCACAGGGAGGGAATTTTGATCAACTTGGACTAGCAAGGGAAATTGCAAACAGAGTGCAGACCTAGTTTCAGGACTGAAATGGGTACCAAGCATCTGAAATTTATAACAAGTCAGGCATAAGGAGGGATCATGCTGGAGAACCTTGAATTCATGGCGACAAGATGTTTTGAATCGAATTTCATATTTTCCATGGCACATCCCCGTGTGTAGAAAATAGGCAATAAGGTTTGCAGGGCATGCATGATACAGACATCACGATTTTTCATTCCCTCGACCTTCATGATGAACTGATAATAGTTGTTGCACTTGTCGATGTGACTTCCATTAACTACTTGACTCAACCTGGGGCACGTAGAGACTAATTTATTAACAGGACTTGACTCTTTGGAAAATACATACCCATACCACTTATGCATGTTTCGAATCTGACATCCCTTCTCGTTTCCAAGGGCCAACCGACGACTTATTGACTTCAACCCCATAGTGCTACATACCTGACTTCACATGTTGGGGGGCATGGTCCATACCTCGACTAAAAAGGACTCTAAATGGAAAGAAAAATGGCGGTGCTAACAAGATCCATACAACAAATATTCTGTGCAGGGCACACTCTACAAGTCCGCTCTCTAGAATAAGCTAGAATTCAACAAGGTGTGCCATTTTTTCTATAACTCCTTTTCTGAGAGGTTCCAAGTAGTGACACCTGGAGGAATTGCATAAAAAACACTGAAGAACATCGTGTACTATTTTCAGATCTTTATTCATTACAAGTACATAGTTATAATTATTTCAAGTTAGGGTTGTTGACTAATCCAAAACTAGTCATGTGAGACTAAAGTAAAGTTTGATGAAAATGATAGTCTCTTGTTGTTAAAGTTAAGGAAGGCTTGCAGGTATGTGAGCATATACACTAGGTCTATTACATATTTACAAATCATATTTGGATGATGAAATTGATGAGGGCTTTTCGTTGAGGTACATGTTGGGTAGATGGTTGAGACAAGTAGTTGATGAGTTTGCACATACATGAGGTGTATAGTTGATGATTTTGGTACATATTGGTGAGTCATAGTTGATGAGTAGTTGATACATGATTGGTACATACTTGGTACATGGTTGGAGGCACTTGTTAGTAGTATTGTTTACACATGGTTTATGGATGATGTAGCATACTTGTATTGGTATATTATTAGAAGCACATATTGATCTTGGTGATGATTATGAGTTGTTGTGTTATGATTGGTTGTTGCACATCTTTGAGAGTTGTCTTGGTGATTGATCTTGGTGAGTAGATCTGATTTGGTTGATAAGATTGATGAGACAGGTTGTTGTGATAGGTTGTTTGGACATGTTGTTGTGACAGGTTATTTGTACAGGTTTGGTGCATGGTTGATGCACTTGTTCATGGTACAGGTTTTGTATAGGTTGATGCATGTTTGATGCACTTGTTTATGGTACAGGTTGAGGTACAGGTTGGTGCATGGTTGATGCACTTGTTTATGGTACAGGTTGATTACATGTTGATTGGTACAGGTTTACAACAGTATATCTCACAGTGATAGTGTGACAATGGTTCCATCATTCTACTTATACGTTAGGGTAGTTGGCCAGGTCAATGAAAGGTGGTTGTAGCCACCTTTCGGTTGTAGTCGGATAACATAAGGGGTTGTAGCCTCCTTCTAGTTGTAGCCAGAGAATTGGGGAGTTGGAGCTTCCCTCAGGTTGTAGCCTAAGAAGCTAGGGGGTTGGAGCCTCCTTCCAGTTGTAGCTAGAGAACAAAGGAAGTTGGTGCTTCCAATGAATGTAATTATTCAATACATATAAGAAAAAGAATTATGCGGTTTTCTCCAGCTTTGGGTTTCCACGTAAAACACTGGTGTACTCTGTATGTGTATGAATGTTCATTTTTTCATTGCTTATTTACTCTAAAGTTATTGGATGATAATGCTACATTGATATAACACTTGGATTATATGGTTAAAAATGATTAAATTTCTCTATTACTGATTCACCCCCCCTCTCATTAATCCAACATAGGGGACCCACAGAATCCCTGTCGTTTCATACACTTGCAGAATCTCCCTTCTATTTTAGGAGGAGTTCCTAGTCTTGCCAATTCATCGGCTTAGCAATATCACACCCCTGTGAGTGCCACTATTTTGGGATCATCTTCACTTGGTTCCACTTTACTTGGGTCCAATTTCCAAGGTCATCCATCCACTATCTCTCCTTCACCAGGAGGTGAGGGACACACTTCTTCTCAAGGGAGAAGTACAATCCCACCAAATCCACCTCAAGGGTCAGGTCCACTACCTACTCACACCATGGCTGAAACTAATCCCCCACCACCACTCCCCATGCCATATTTGGCATCTCTCAACATACCTAAATTGAGTATACTCACTAATGACACTATATTGCATGACCCCAAATGGCCCAATATGCCTACCAAATTACCTTCAGACATTCCAAAATTTGAAGGAAAATCGAGGGAAGATCCCGCAACCATGTCATGACCTTCCAATTATGGTGCTCCTCAAATAGCATCATGGATGACTCTGACTGCTTAAGTTTATTTCAATGCACACTTACTGGTCCATCAGCCAAATGGTATGTCAACGAAAAATTAGGGTCCCACATGACTTTTGAATCCTTGGCCAAAGCATTTTTGGCCTTCTTCCAACTACCGGTTTGCCATGACATTGGTCTAGAATTTCTCTCTGAGTGAAAACAAACCTCGGATACACATATTGTTGACCACATTCATGAATGGCATCGGTGATGTAGTTTATGTAAAGCATAAACCACCAAAGAACAACGTCTTGATTGGTTTCTCAAATCACTTGTCTCCATACTTGCCAAAGATGTGGCATCCACCTTCCCCCAAACCGAAGAGGAAGCCATCAACAAGGCTCAAAAGTTTGAATTCATTTATGCTCAGTTAGGATACTTATACATAGTAATATCCTATGCACTGAGACCCATACCATTCGGCCAGGACAAACTTGGGATGTCTCACGCGGTGGATGGATTGACTGGTACCACCACACACCATAACCTGTACATACAACCCCCACCTATGTAGGAAACACTCAAATATACACCGACATATGGAGGGCCATCTTATTACCCTCCTCCCCCTTACCAATAGCCATATCTTGTTGCTCCCCCTCCACCCATGAGTGGACCCTCACCGACACCCATTATGCACCCGACTTCTCAATCAAGTTCATTTTCTCCCTCTACCTCAGCATATAACCTGGGCACTAGTAAAAGTGCTTCGCCTTCCTATGCACCCTACAGATCATTGCCACAAAACAATCTATATTTTCCATTTCCTGTTCCTCCACAACCGATTTCTCCTCCTCATGGACAACCACACACAAGTGTTAACTTTGTTCAACCCTCTCCCATTCAACAATTTCATACTTTTGAACAATTGAATATGGAAAATCTGGCCCATCAGCCGAATAATTCCAAGAAGAAAGGAAAAAATGAAACAATAATAACCCAAAACCAGGAGGAAATAACCCCCAACAAAACCAAACTGCTGGGGGGAACCATAATCAGGGAAACCAAAACCCCCAAGGGGACAATAACAATAAACACCAAGGGAGGAACAAAAACAACAACCTCCAGACGAACTTCCCTTGCACTCTTTGTGGTGAGTATGGTCATTATACTCACCATTTCCCCCAAATCGTTGGTTTCAAACAGATGAAAGACTCCATGAATGTTCTACATCCTCCAACGCTGCCTGTCCCCCAGCAAGCCCCGCAACAATATTTGCAACAACCTCCCCTGGTCGTGTTGCAAAAACCTATTCCACACCAAGGCGTGATGAATAACCAACAAATGGGATAGTATCAAAACCCTATAAATCCAACGGATCACAATATCCTCCTCACTAGTGAAGAAGAAATTCTTTTGCAAATACGCGGTCATTAATACAATGCACCCCCTGAATCTATTCCCACCACTTCAGAAGAAACTCCAACTACAACTAGGCAACCCTTGATGATTCCACACCCTAACACTGAACCTGCCATTTGTATCCCTCACATTCCATTACAACGAAATGTCAACAACCCTCAGGCTAGGGCGGCACATAATTACAGTCTGGTCGATGACTTGGCACATTCCCCTGCAGCCACGTCGGTATTGGAAGTCCTCCAAACTTTTCCAACTCAACATAAATCCTTGCTTTCCTCCTAAGGGGCAGTTGACCCAACTGATACTAGACTCGTCACATTTGATCTAGATAGCGAGGAACCTCATCTCCCCACTTTGGTAGCTTTCCAGATACCAATCAAGATTTTGAACATCACGGTTCATCGATGTATCATTGATGAAGGTACATCCACATGCATCATGTCCAAAACTGTATGGCTGAAACTTGGCTCCCCTGAGATAGTATCGTATGCCATCACTTTAAGAGTTTATGATGGCCAACCATCCTACCCTGAAGGACTCTTTAAAAATGTCCCCGTCGACCTCGAGGGAAAAACCATCCTTATCTACATTGAGGTTATTGACGCCCCACTCGATTACAACATATTGTTTAGACATAGCTACATGTACGCTATGAAGGCAGTGGCCTCTTTTGTGCTTTGAACGATGATGTTCCCCCACAAGGGGAAAATCATCACCATCGACCAAGTTTCACATTATGAGCCTAACCACTCTGCCAACATCGATAACATCCTACCTCTTGTCTGCACTAGTTCCAATGCATATCCACTCATGGATATGGGCCCCAAAATTTTCAAAGACCCATCCTTTATGGAGGCATACCATGGAGAACCACCTCTCATACACCCTTAAACACATGTGTGTGTCATATCTTCTAATGGAATTGAAACCGAAGATACCATTCCTCCCACCGAAGCTTCTCCACCTCTCGAAATTCCACCAGTTGAAGAAATTTTACCTCAGGCATTACTTGAGAAACCTACCACACCACTTATCCCCAATTTCACCCTCCCCTAAGGTAAAATCCCGATTTGGGAAACAATTACCCAAGCCATCACTCAAATCCTCTTCTTTTATCCCCCATCGGGAGTACAATATTTTCAGGTAGCCGCGACGCTTACCCTTCCTAACATGGTGCTTGCCATCCCTGTATGGTATCTACACCCACCCTTGGTGGTTCCTCAACCATCCCTCCCTCCTCATTCATAAGGAATCCCCATGTAGATTCCAGTCCTAACTCCGACCACACCACCCTCACCCCCAATTGACAACACCACTGCTATGATTGGGGGCAGGCAAAAGAAGAAAGAGCCCACTAGTCCACTCCCTCCCCGAGTTCAACCTCCTTGCACACTCTGCAAAAGAGAAGGACACCCCATTAATATATGTCCTTCTCTTCTTGAACTAGGCAATCTGATTCAACTCCCTCGAGAAACCACACCACTCATCGGTTCATCAAGCACACCTAATCCTACCACAATGTCCCCTACTATAGGAAGTAAAGGGATGCTAACCAAATTCACGTGTGCCATCTGTTCAAAGTATGGCCACTACACTCATCATTTCCCCACTATAACTCAATTTCGACAAACGCTAACGGTGGTATGAAAAATATTTCAGCAAGATCCCTCTCCACCCATGTTGTTGGGAAAACACCCTACGGACTAGCAAATTAGGGTCAGAATTTGCATGTAGATTTGATAGAATAGAAACTACTTTTTTACCTACATCCCAAGATTTAAATCCCTTTTTCTCAATAAATGCATGGAAAAGGACCACCTACCTTATTACCGACGTTCGATGTCGATCCTCCGTTGTGCTTGATTACTTGTCTACACTGCTCCTTCCAAAGATGACCTGCACTTAAGACAAACAACAACTATGCATGCATGCTACTTCTATACTCAAGGGTTAGAAATCAAACATAAATCAATCAAACTATAAACAGTTCATGAATTGGGACGGGAAAAGAATTCTTTTATTACATAAAGTGAGTCAACTTACAAAAGCTGAGACCGACCACCACTGCTTGAACCTGATCCTGGGCTCCTCTTCTTCTGTCCTTCAATTGCTTTGCGTTAAATATCCTTTGGCATTAGGTAAAGGGTTGGGACAATGGAATACGTAAATGGGCAAAGTTTCTTCGCTATATTTTTTCCTCCTCCAAATGGTACCCCTACCCCTTCTTTTATAGGCTAGAAGGAGCTAGGGTTTTGGACTAACCCTCGACCATGCATGGCCGAGAGTTCCAGTTAAATCCCCCATTGTTTTTTGTTCCGTCGGAAACTTTCCTTTTTTTGTGCTTTAGTAGGTACACGCGGGCTGTTGTGAGCCAGCCAACGTGTACACGCATGCAGTAATGGGTTAGGGCGCGTGGGCCTTTACACAAGAGGATTTTCAAAGAGTTGTTCAACAGAGTTTTGGAAAAAAAGGGAAATGAGTTAGCCTGATGCCAGGTAAGCATATGTGGTGCAATTTAGGGTTATAAAAGATGCCCCCTAATGTGTGAGGTTAGAAGAGCATCTGATGGCCAAAATACATTACCAATATTTACTGATGTGCCGAACGAGTGAGCCCAAGGATCAAGAACTAGGAGGTGTTGTCTGCAAAATAATAAAATAGAACCATTGCTACCAATCAAATACACTGTATATCCATGTCAAATAACTATAAAGAGTAGCCGTGAATAATACACAACGGAGCTACATCTCGAAATCAGAAAGATATACATATAGAGTATCCATTTTCCAGAAGCTGATTTGACCTGATGGCTAGACTTCAGAGCTTGAGAAACAACTTCAAAATCTTCCAAAACTCGGGTAGGAGTGTAATATGAGTGTATGACTGCACTACCAAGAGGTCTTTGACGGCTCGTCGGTCATGGACTTGATAATCTCGGTGATCAGACTGAAGGCTTCAGTGATTTCGAACAAGGACTTGATTGGACGTTCAGGATGGCCGGGTATGCGGACAAGAGACATATTGCAGAGGGGCCAACTCAGGCTTAGTGACAAACTTCCCTTGGACAATAGAATGACAAGTGATGAGACTCAGACAACATATATGTTAATCATAAGTCTACGAAGTAGGAGGCAACACAAACTCTCCATATGTTTGGAAGAATAACCAAACGGTGGAGGACACAACTCTATATAGCGAGAAAAGCTTCCTAAGGTCGTACTACATCCCATAGTCTGATGACCAAACAGACAGATGTGCCTTATCCAAGGGTGACTCATTATGCTGCCAATAAACAAAATACTTTTCCCATCCTCTTTTTGGGGTATATTTGATTTTTTTTGTTCTTTTCGATAATTTTGGAAAAATAATAAAGGAATATTACGTTACAATGGAGAAACGAGTATTGCAAACATACAAGCTCAAGACACAAGGACAAGACTGATGTTATGGTAAAATAATACTCAGGAAAAATCCTCCGGCGGCCAAAGGTGTTAAGATGCAGAAGCAAACTGTCACAAGGTTGGTGGATAAGGTATGCAAATGCGGTTGACAAAACACACAATGGTAACGTCCTTCGATGTAAGTTTAATGAGCCCAGAGAAGGTAAACTCGGTGGTTTTTCATATTTAGAGAGTCTGAAAAAACATAAAAGGAGACTCCATTGGGGTACCTTTTTCGAAGATAGTCTAATCGGTTCGAAAAAGGGATAAACTAGCACTGATTAGACGTCGATTCAAAACCATTTTAACGAGTGTGACAAGGACAAGATCACTCGACTATTTTTTCAATTTTAAGGAGTCTGAGAAAAACTTAACTATGGACTCTGTCAAAAATATTCTTCTGGACCAATTTAACGAGTGTGAAAGAATAAGGTCACTTGGCAATCTTTTCAATTTTAGGGAGTCTGAAAAGAGCTTAACTATGGATTACGTGGGGGTCTCTTTTTCGTAAGTTTAGTCCCTCAAGCCCGAAAAAGGGATAAAATTATACCTGAGAGTACTCTTCTAAAGAATGGAAATTCGATAGAGTATACCTTTGTTCGTACAGTTGACCGTTCGGACCAAAAAATGGGTAAACTACCGCCGGACAGACGTGACTTCAAATTTCAGTTTAACGAGCGTGAAAGGCCACAAGATCACTCGACAATATTTTCATTTGTAGAGGGTCTGAAAATGGCTTAAAAGGAGACCCGTTTATTTTTTGGGAGTCCTGAGGGTGAGACAAAGAGCGAGGAAGAATCATGCAAATAAGGCTCAAACTCATATTCAGGAAAGACTATAAGGACTCTCGAGCCTACAGTGTTTTGGAGACGACATGGACACCATAATGCAACCAGGACCTACCTAGGGCATCCATGTTCTGGTAAGCTCTACCGCCAAGTTGCAACACTTCTAAAGAAGATATGATGGTTCCATGTCACAACCTGACGGGATCGATCCTATAGTAGAGGAAAAAGACAACGAGACGCAAAAGTTGGGGTAATAACCTAACCTATATGCTCAAGTTGATTCTTGGAAAAAATTTTATGGACCGTCAAAATTTTCTCAAAACTCAAAAAAGTGTCCCAATACCCGATCAAATCCCTCCCATATACCTCCGGAATCACTCAAAATGGTTTTTGGTATAAAGAAACTGATAAGGGAGGCCAAAAAAGTGAAAAAAAGAGGCCAAAAAGTCTATAAATAGAAGCTGGCAGCTCATTATCACCATTGCTGATTTGGAAATTGACTCTGGAGCTAAAATACCCCCTTTGCTAAAAACAGTGATTCCGGTAGCTACAGTGGACGAAACGAACTTCCCCTTGGGCCAAGTAAGTAGAAACTGACTTATCTAGCTATTCAATTCTTCAATTTTGTTTTTAAGTTCATTTTTTGGGTGGGCGTCGACCTTAAAAAAGTCATCCCTAGGTACACGCGGGCTATCTCTGGACATGCCGCATGTACACGCGGGCAGAGTAAAGGCTGCCTATGTGTACATGCGACTGTCACCTCTACAACTTGCATGGACCCCCCCTTTGTAGAAAAAAAAATTAAAAAGCAAGTGATGACCCTCCTGAACCTTGTTGTGTTGGCAGGATGTATGTCCAGTGGAGGGAAAGAGAGCATGAAGCAGTCAGTGAGTTGGTTGCGCCAGATCCGAATGTCGTGGCCGTGTTGATGCAATGCGGTTTACTGAAGTTCTTTCTGTATCCGTTTATGCGTGCACAACCAAGGCTACTGAATGCCTTGATTGACTACTGGAACCCTGATGCAGAAGACTTTATGCTAGAGGGGCAATCACTGGTGCCCACCATCGAGGATATCTATTTTTTGACTGGCCTCTCAAGGAGAGGGGAACCAGTCAACTTTAGGACCTTTCTTGCAGGACCGAGTAAGATCTCGGAACTGATCGCCGAGCACTGTGAGGCTGGGACTGATCGTGCGGGCTCCTAGGTACCTATCAGTAAAATCACTAACCTATCGCTGCAAGCGATATTATTACTGATTGGGCAGATTACCGGTTCAGTAGCCTTGCATCAGGATTCTCGTGCACATATGAACTATGCGATCCAGTGCTTGAATGCATAGATTTTTGACTGGAGTACTACATTGTTGGAGTGCATGAAGAGGCAATTGACAGATTGCTGACAGTGGACACAAAGGAATTTTGTGTTCGGGAGTATCTTGTGTTCATTTTTCTTCGAGAGAGTTCCGAGCTTTAGCCCTTGGGAAGTAGTACGAGGACATCAGGCCTCATTTCCTGCAGTGTGTAGATGGGCAGTATTACAGACGTGATAGGGTGGTGGAAGGACCAATGAGTCCTTCGATGATACATTCTTTGTGTGGCTATCATGGAAGATCCTTGTGATCGAGGACTACCCATATGCAGGGATAGATTTTTCTAGAGATCCTGAGATACCCGTGCCTCCTGGTGAGGAGCGAGGGGAGATGGGTAAGTCTCCACCTTTGTAGTTTTTTTTTGTTTGCATATGTAATTTTTGTGTAATTTTTGTGATATATATCATTGTTTTGTATGCCATTGTATTTGATGGGTAAATGTTTGTTGTATGCAAATGTGGGACCCATGCGACCTATCGATTATGCACAGAACAAACGTCATCCTCGGCCAGAAGCCGCAACTATCGCCGCTGGAGGAGCAACAGTAGCAGGGAACCTCCCAGACGGGGAGGCTCAGAGAGTCCTTAGACGAGTTGAGCGGAACTTCACTACACTCACTCGCACAGTCCCAATGGTAGAGATAGAGGACCTGTCGCCATCCATACAACCTCATGTCGTGGGGGCACCTCGGACGTGGTTCCGATTATTTAGGTGTTTAGCCCATGCTGTGGACTATTATAATAGGGCCCATAGGCCCTGAACCTATGTAGACTTTTGTTGTGCCACGAGCACTTACTTGTATATATTTTTTGAGGGCATAAGCCCTGTGACTCATTTATTAGTCCCATTTTTGAGGCGCTTGCATCCATCTATGTACTCTGGTTGTTTTATGATGTTATATATGGTTTTTTTTTTATCTTTTTTGTCTTAAGGATCGCGTGTGCAAAAATGTATTTACATGCTTATGTCAACATTCTTTCATATGTGTGTAAGATGCCAATCTAAAATTTGATTAGCTAGAGTATTTGTAATTTGGTTTAATCTCCTGGGAACATGAAAATATGTAATATAATCAAAGTTTCCTTCTAAGAGACGTACCCTAAGGAATCATCGGTGTAAAGTTGGATCATGAACTCGGTATACTCTGTTTAGCTGTGACACAACCAGTTGAGTGTCGAGATAGACCCAGAGATGAGAGATACCCAATGAGAAGGCATCACAAAGCAACTCAATAACTGCACTATACTCGGTGACATTATTTGTGGTGTCACCTAAGCATATACCTCTGGAAGATAACAACTGGCCTGGAGGTGTAAAGATTACCCAAGCTATGGAGGCAAGCCTCCGTGTGTCCCGACTAGCACCGTTTGCATACCTGACAAACACCTCGGAATCACTTGACATCTGCCATATTGACGAAAGATAACATCAACGACACGTCCATAACACTTAAAATAAACTTTAAAAGTAATAGTACAAAGACTATACATATGTTACAGAAAGTTACCCACAGTGACCTGTCTATGAGTAATACTTCTTGAGGTAGAGACCATTTCTAGGCTCCGCCAAAGCATTCCCTTCAAAATCAACCAAACGATAAGCACCCTTTTTAATACCTCTTTTATGATGAAGGGTCTGAACCACATGGGTTTAAACTTTCCTGCCCCCAGTGGGTCCTTATCTTGGTCATAGACTAGGACAAGGTCACCCTCAGAGAAAATCTAAGGATGAACAGACCTATCATGTGAGCCTCGTTGGCCAGGGCCGCATTGCGACGCTGCTCATTGAGTTTCTCAAGGTGCACTAACCGTTCTTCAAGCAGAGAAGTGTCTGGCAATAATTGTACTGCCAATTTTAGAGATGAGATTTGACATTTGATGGGAAAGACTGCCTCCAGCCCGTAAACAAGTTGAAAAGGTGAGAAACCGGTTGTAGTCTTAACAGATGTTCAGTAAGCCCATAATGTCGAGTATAACATCAAATGCCAATTTGACTTGGCTGAGTTGATAGTTCGATGTAGAATAGTCTTAAGAGTTTTGTTTACAGCTTCCACCTGCCCATTGGCTTGGGGGTAGTAAGGTGATGAATGCTCCTGCCGTAACCCAAGATTTGATGTTAATTCGGTCATCATTTGGTTCTGAAAGTGACTGCCATGGTCAGTGACAATCTCTCTCGGGACGCCGAACCTTGCTATGATCTGGTTGAATAAGAAGAGAGTTGCAGTCTCTCCATCATCTTTAAATGTTGGCATAGCTTTAACCCACTTAGTGAAGTAGTCGACAACTACGATGAGATAGCGGTGCCCCCTTGCTGATGAGGGGTTGCATGTAGTGTAATAAATCCACCACTTAGTGAAGGGACCAACTGTGATGACAGGAAACATAGGAGCGGGATGTTCCCTCATCTTCCGAGAGAAGATTTGGCACAGATGGCACTTCTTGACTGATTCGATACAATCTTTGATAAGTGTTGGCCAGAAGTAACCTGCTCGTAGAATCTTTTGGGTTGTTGCCAACCCAGATAAATGACTGCCACAAGCTCTAGTATGGCAATCGTTGAGCATGATGATGGCCTCCTCATGAGTGAGACATCGACATAAGATGCAGTCTACACCTCTCTGATACAATGTATCATCGAGTATGAGATCATTTTTATCCTGATGGCGTATCCGCCGACGCTCGTCACGAGAAGCAGAGGTAGGGCATTTCAAAGTTTGGAGATAGATAAGTATATCTCCGTACCAGGGGTCTGTAGATGCAATCAAAAACATATCTCCTTGGATAGGCGATTCCTCAGGCACAATGCCACCTGATTCAACCGAAAGTTACGAAATAAGATCTGCGAAGACCAATGACTTCTTCGACTTTGCTGAAATGAAGTCCAAGTCAAATTCTTGGAGGATAACTATCCATCTACTGATTTTTTCGCCTATAAATCGTCATGTCAACATGTACTGGAATGGATTCACGACAACAATGACGGTGGTCTTGCAAAACAAAACACAGTGACGGAACCGTTGAACAGCATGAACCGCTGCCAACGCAAGTTTTTCGATATGAGAATAATTGAGTTCCAGTCCTACGAGGCCTCGACTCAGGTAATAGATCACGTATTCTGAGAACGAATTGTCTTCCTAAACTAAAACCATGCCAATGGTTGACTCTGTGGCAGCCAGATATAATAAGAAATCTTTGTTATAGTTAGGTGTCTGTAGCAAAGGTGCGGTTGTGAGGGCGTGTTTTAATGGGTCGAAAGAGCGTTGAGCGGCTTCGTCCCAAAAAAAAGGAACGTCTTTCTTTAGTAAATGCATAAATCCCTTGGTGATTTCGGCATAGTTGGCGATGAAGTGTCGTAAGAAGTTCACCTTGCCTTGTAGACTCTGAAGTTGTAGGATTGTGCGTGGGGGGGTCAACTGGATTATTGCCTCCACCTTAAGAGGATCGACCATGATCCATGTTGTTGATACGATGAAACCTAACAAACATCCTGACGTTACGCAGAAGTTGCACTTGTTTGGATTCAAGCGAATCCTAAAGTAGCGACATCATTCGAAGATTAGTCGAAGGTGTGTGGGATGATCCGTTCGCTTGCGAGAGCGTGACGCTAAATCATCTAGATAGGCCTCGACTATGTGCTTGAGGTCATGAAAAGCAAAAGACATGGCCCACTAGAATGTGGCTCCAACATTTTTAAGGCCAAAAGGCATCTTACGATATGAGAATGTTCCCCACGGACAAATGAATGTCATTTTATGTTGGTCTTCAGGTTTGATTTGGATTTGATTATATCTCGAAAAACCATCCATGAAAGAAAAGGCTTCACAACCGGCACATTCATCAATGATTTGGTCAATGAATGGTGTTGGAAAATTATCTTTGGGACATGCCTTGTTTAAATCATGGAAATCGGTACATACACGAATCATGCCCTATTTTTTATTGACTGGCACAGGATTTGACACCCATTGAGTCAAATGGATAGGATAAATAAAACCTGCCTTTAGCAATTTCTCAACCTCAATCTTGATGGCTGCTGATTTCTTGGGATTGACTGGACGAAGTTTTTATCGAATAGGCTTGGCATCAGGATACGTTGTGATTTCATGTTTAAATATTTTCGGATCGATACTTGGCATTTCCTCATAAGACCAGGAAAAAACGTCGCAGAATTCTTTGAAAAGATCCGTGTAAATTTGAATCTCTTCGGGGGAGCAATTCGCTCCGACGAAGACATTCTCCATGACGCCAGGGTTTCGGGAGATGTTGATGGGTATAGTTTCAGCGATAGTCACCATATTACCCTCAGCATAAATTTCCTGCGTAGCTAAGAGATTGATAGGACATGACTGATCTCCCGCTATGGTAACAGTGAATTCTCCTGCTTCGATTCGGCTTAACTCTAGGAGAAAATATGATCTGTGATGAAGATCTTCCCAAGGTTTGTCTGGACTAGTCATTGCTTCGATTACTGCTTCATCAGAAGGAAAGACTAAGTCTAACGAATCGACATTAGCGAGAGAACTTTGAGCCCAAATAGGCTCTAGAAATGGATCTAACTCTTGTGCAGGAGTTAGATCAGGGTTAGCTGAAGATTGCTGAACTAAAGAGTACGCTACCTCAGTGGCATACAAGGGCATGGACATGCCTAAGTTCCTGAGGGGATGATGGGGAAGGAAGAATCCAAGGATACTCAAAGTAAGTCGTGCGGAACGATGAAACTTGAAAAATCTCAACCTTATGGTGATTAGATACAAATTTGATATCGTCGTGAGGAGGTGGGAAATCGAAAGTATCCATCAAGGATGGGCACAAACCAACTCCTATGTTAACAACACCTGGTTGAGGATTATCAATCATCGGGACCATGGATGCCCCCAAAGCTGGGTTAGGTCTGGAGAAAGATAGTTGATCTATGGTCACTATCCGACCCTCGTGTGGAAACAACAAGACTCGAAAAATTGTAGCAACCATAGCTTGCATAGCATAAGTCCAACTTCATCCTAACAAGAGGTTATAGTCGAGGGGAGCATCAACTACCTCTACTTCGACACACACGGTTTTCCCTCCTAACTGCACGGGGAAAGAAGGAACTATGCCATGTGGTCGGAATGAACGACCGTCGAAAGAAGTGAGGAGAGTAGGTGATGGAGACAAAACAGGCTGGCCAATGGACTTCCAGCATGCTAACGACATAACGCATGTCGAGGCGCCCTCGTCGACCACCGTGCGGAAGATATTTCGAGTAAAAGTTTTCGGGGGATGAGCCACTACTATCTGAAATGCTACGTGGTAAGGCAGACGAGGTTTTAAGTTGGTTGTATCTAACATGATGGTGCCCAAATTACAAGTCTTAGTAGAGCCCAAAGCAGTTAACAAGGCTTTCCTCTGAGCATGGCAGCTTTGGAGGACCTCCAAAGCAGACATCGCACAAGGGGTTTGTGATAAATCCTCCACCACAGATTAATTCTGGGTGGCCCTTGTGTTTGGGTTGTGAGAAGCTTTTTTAAATTCACCCTTTCGAATGTGCGTCATTGTTTCTCCCAACGTCTTCTCAATCTGTAGAGGAAGAGATGGGAAATCAACTTCTTTACCCTTCTCAGAAGCGCTTGGTTTACTATAGTCATGCGCTCTAGTTGATATGAAAGCATCACCCCTAACCATATATACATTTGCGGATGAGGGATTGTTTGGAGGAGGGCAGGTTTCTTGGCTGCCCCCTTCTGTGCTTGTAGAGGCTTGAGTTAGATTTTTCCCATGTTGAAAGGGATTAATCAACACTGTTTGATGTTGCTGTGTAACAAACTTTTGATCCTCTGCAAGTCGAGGACAAAGATGGGTCGGGTGGTCCTCCATGCACAAGTTGCATGGATACCTCGCCTTCCGTTTTTTCGTGTTGTCCCCACCAACATTATCAGTGGGTTTTTTATCCCCCTTACCCTTATTTCGTTGTTTTTTCTTCCCTTCAGGCTACTGGGTGGCCTTTGGGTTAGTCTACTGCACTGTGTGTACTTCTGACGTTTAGGTAGGGGGAGAAACCAAAGAAGTAGTTTGGTTGGCCGCTGTGTGTTGTATGGATAATTGTTGCAACTGTTTTGTCAATTGCTCAGCGGGCTTGGTTTGTGTTGAACCAACAATACCATCGGCATGTAGTCCATCTCTCTATCTAGTTTTATCCAGTATCGAACGTGGCACATCGGGCAAGATGTTGTATAATAAACCAGACTGAGAATAGATGAGCTCAAACTGTTGAGCCCTCATGATGGCATATTCTTTAGAGAAAACTCTGGCTGTCGCGACGTATTTGGATAACTGTGGGACCAAAGACTTAAGGAACCACTCAAGTAGGAATGCTGGTGGGACTGGTACCTTAATTAGACTCTTCCAACGTCTCCACTCTCAGATATGATCAGAGATATGGTCCGTTGTTGTCTATTCGAAATTGGTGAGCAGCTCTGTGCCAGCGTCATATCTCATAGGTAACTGGAAACGGTTAAGGAAGGCCATCGCCAGTTCGCCAAAAGAAGAGTATCTTAAGCGATTGAGCTTGATGTACCATTTCATGACACTCCCAATAAGAGTACGTTGAAACAATTGCAACCGTACAGAGTCATCTTTTAATGAGTTAGATTGGCACCAAAGATGAAAGGTAGTCACATGATCACCTGGATCTTCATTAGGCTTGGCCTCGAACTTTGGAATGTCTGAAGGCAACTTCGTCGGCATAGGAGGCCAATGTGGATCGTGACAAATAGGATCATTTAACAACCTTGTCAAATCTTGCAAGTGTAAAGTCGCCAGGAATGGTAGTTTGGGTTGCTACCGATAACTTGGGAAAAAGGGTCTTGGAGTTTGACTGGCACCAGGTTGCCAAGAAAAGTTTGGTTGTTGGCCCGAATTCTGATAGAAACCATGGCCCTGACCAGCGTAAGGATTTTGCATCTGTGGAGACATCATCGACTGATTTCCCAAAAAGGACATAGAGTGTTGGGCATGCATTGTATTCAAAGGACTTTGGGAAGGATTACCCCATGCCGGTCCTGCGGGGAGAGGCATAGTAGTCTGTCCGGGGTTCCATTGACTGTGGAAATAATTATCCCAAAACGACATTCCAGAGGAGGGAATAGATCCTTGTCTTGAATTCCAAGGTCCTGCTATGTGTGCCCCCTATGCAGGAATAGTACCCTGCGCAGGAGTAGATTGTCCAAAAATGGGGTTGCCCCCAAACGGGAAAGCGATTGATGAGAAAGTGTTGTTACCAAACATTTCATTCCAATAAAATGGTGTCGAACCTACCTGCATACTATGCACAGGTGGTCCCTGACTCCCGGCTCCAAATAAACTATTGTGTGTAGGTTGCCCGACGGATTGCTAATGCAGACCACCAAGCGAAGGGGACAAAGGAGGGATATGACCTCCTGCATAAGGAAAAGCATTAAAAGGGATAGGAGTGCCTCGAAGGTGACCTTGCAGAGGAGCGCTAGAGCTCCCTGCCCCCAGACCCAAAGTCTGTAAAGTGGAGTGGGTTAGTACAAGACTTGTACCCGAACTAGGAATACCGTATGAGAACGGAGGGCCTGTCGCACTAGGTGTGAAGGGGGTTGTGGCCGCTGCCATAGACGAGTTCAGTCCACTATGTGACGTAGTTGTGACTAAGACCATGGTGGCTCAGACCGACGATGGTAAGTTAGGAGATGACTCTCTTGTGGTGGCAACTATGGTGGGAATTGACGAATTCCCAGAAGGAGTAACATCATTTGTTTCCATTGTTGTGTGAGGCATTGTCTGACATTCATGAAATTGGATTGGTATAATAAACGGTGCCAAGATATCAGTGGTTGGGGTTTCAACCGAGCCAAGAGCGGCTGCTTCAAGGTCCAAAATGGTTGATTCCTTCGGGAATTGTTCGGGCACAAAGGTTTGTAACCCGTTCACTTCAAAAGACCCTTGTTGGTCTAGCTTCCACCTTAATGGTGGTGGGGGTGGCTCCAGTGTAACCGGTGGCAGGACAAGAAGCCTTCGTGACCAGCGATGCTCGGGATCCTCCACTGTGTGAGAATATCCAAGACATGCTAAGGTATTCTAAATGTTCAAAAGTAACACACACTAAAAGAAGCCCTTAAGAGATAAGATAAGCAATCACTAAACTATTTGGAAGAACAATTACAACAACCAACACTAGAGCAACTTACCGGTGCAAGTGAAACTCGAATACGGAAGCACCCTCCAGGTATACTCTGCAAAGCATGGCCCAATGTCTGTCCTAGGTACTGTGGTATGCCCCCGTAGTCACCTATGTATGTCCCTAAAAATATTGGCAACTAGGTTGCCAGCACGCGAACAGTCACTAGGCGGGTACAGTTGAAAGTCGGGTAGACCACAATGAGCAAGGTATCGAGACCGAAACCTGTCAAGGGTATCGAGAGAAAATGGTTCGGAAGACAACTGAGGACCTCGAATGGATTCAAGACCCACGAAGCCCCATGGAAAATGCTAACGACGAAATCCCAAAACAAGCCCTCTATATGTGTTCTCCACTACGATTGGTCCGGCTTTGGAGGGGTTATCTCCGCTACCTTTACGCACGCGACCTTGTGTTTATCCCCTGTGTTAGAGGGGGGTCCCAAATAACTTCCATGAAACTAGACTTAGACACTCCCTATCTCAGACTCTAATGTTTTGTTTTGAATGGCCTTGAAGAGTTTCCTCTCCAACCTAATCCAAGGCCCTAGTCCTGAACTAGTTTGTGAACCCTATAAACATAAAAGTCTAGTAGATTTTAAAATTAGGATTGCTTTTATGGCTTTGTATTACGTCAAGGGGTATGAGGGTGAAACTGATGATGTGTAAAAGAAGAAAGAAAAAAATGAATGAAAAAGCTGGAAACAAAAACTTTTACGAAATGCAAAATTTCAACAACATTTCACAAAGAAAGATTTTTAATTTTTCTAAGATTTTGGACAGCAAACTCAAAGGAATTTTGCTCGACTATGAGCTACTTATGATCTAAGTGAAATGCAAAAAAATTACGAAATAAAATACTTTTCCCTAGCTAATGATGCAGAAACACACTCTTCAACCAAAGAAGAAAATGAAAAGAGATTTATTTATTTATTTACGTGCTAGTAAAGCAAGAAAGAGAAAATACCGACAAGCAAAAAACCAAGAAAAACAATTTTGGCTTAAAGCTCAGATCGTAAAGAATCAGATTAAAGAATCACACAAAGGCAATTGAAAAAACAATGACTCTCACGCTTATCTAAAAACCATAAAACAAATTTATTTATTTATTTTTATTTTTTTTCTGTCAATGTTTAACTGAGAAAAAGCAGGCTATGGGTAAGATGAAGCCTAAGCTACTGACTGTTCAAACATAGATTCAAACACCTGAGAGGAATACTTCTTATCAAAGGAGGGGATGACTGCCCCACCCTGAACAAAAAGTAGCCTGTACAAGCACACTATTGTCACTCAAACAACACGCGTTCAAACGCGTGCTGACCAGAGACAGAGAGCATGTACACGCGGGCTGACCTTGTACAGGCCGCGTGTATATCTAAATTCTAAGAAAAAATATGAAAACAGGCAGTCCAGACCAGGAAGAGGCCTCTGGTATTGATAACCAGGATCCCTTAAAGGCTTGGATACTCTTTCTAATAGAAAAAACAAATAATGCAAGGAAAATAAAAATAAAAATCTGAGATAGGACTGTTAACAAGCGAGACTTAGACATGATTCCAGAAAACCCCCTAAGAATGTGTGATTCTGACAGGGAAGAGGAGGACTGCCTCTAAGGTTCTATGAACTCCTACATGCTACTGCTATCTCTACAGCTAGCATTCACACGCGGACTATCAGAGGATAGGGCGCAGGTACACACGTTCAGGCCTTCTGCGGGCCACGTGTACCTCTGTGTGTCCCAAAAAATACAGTCAAGCAAAAGTCAGGGAAGGCTGGTATGGAAAACCAGACTCCCTGCTAGCTCAGACCTTACAGAAAAAGAAAAGACAGGCAAAGAAAAAACAGAAAACCTAGTGTTTAAACTACCCAAAAACTTAAATAAATCTAGAAACCCTAAAGAGTATTCTCCCTAGTATGGTCGCCAATTCTGTTGTTGGGAAAAACACCCTACGGACTAGCAAATTAGGGTCAGACTTTGCATGCATATTTGACCGAATAGAAACTACTTTTTTACCTACATCCCAAGATTTAAATCCCTTTTTATCAGTAAATGCATGGAAAAGGACCACCTACCTTATTACCGGCGTTCGATGTCGATCCTCCGTTGTGATTGATTACTTGTTTGCGCTGCTTCTTCCAAAGATGACTTGCACTTAAGAGAAACAACAACTATGCATGCATGCTACTTCTATACTCAAGGGTTAGAAATCAAACATAAATCAATCAAACTATAAACAGTTCATGAATTGGGACGAGAAAAGCATTCTTTTTATTACATAAAGTGAGTCAACTTACAAAAGCTGAGATTGACCACCGCTCCTTGAACCTGATCCTCGGCTCCTCTTCTTCTGTCCTTCAACTGCTTTGCGTTAAATCTCCTTTTGCATGAGGAAAGCTAAAGGGTTGGGACAATGGAATACGCAAATGGGTAGAGTTTCTTCGCTATATTTTTTCCTCCTCCAAATGGTACCCCTACCCCTTCTTTTATAGGCTAGAAGGAGCTAGGGTTTTGGACGAACCCTCGGCCATGCATGGCTGGGAGTTCCAGTTAACTCCCCCACAGCTTTTTGTCTCATCGGAAAATTTCCTTTTTTCATGCTTTAGTAGGTACACACGGGCTGTTGTGAGCCAGCCAACATGTACACACATGCAGTAATGGGTTAGGGCGCATGGGCCTTTACACAAGAGGACTTTCAAAGAGTTGTTCAACATAGTTTTGGAAAAAAAGGGAAATGAGTTGGCCTGATGCCAGGTAAGCATATGTGGTGCAATTTAGGGTTATAACAACCCACACCTTCGGGTACCCATGCAACCGACATCCATTATGTCTCGACCTCAATCATCGAACGGATGAGATTCCCTTGCTCTCTTTGTGACTCACTTGATCATTTCACGTACCAGTGTCATTTGATCATTGAATACATGCGTTGTCAAATGATCCTTATTCAAAATCCTTCGACCACCTCACACCCCAGTACGACCATCTGTACGACCCCTACCCAAAAAATAGAAACTATCTATTGTGTAGGAGGATGGGAGCACTAACCTTACTCTTGTAGATCCTGGATCGATTGGCTCAAACTCCCGTAATCTCCAAAACTCCTCCAAACCCTCTCATCAAATCACTATAGAAGTAGGTACAAATGAGGTGGCATTGTGGGCCCCACAACCATATATAGTCCCTTTTTCCAAACTTCGACACTCATTTACAGGAGCTCAAAGTATCTTTTTTTCAATCTATCTTCAGCCACAAAATTAGGGTCCCATCACCTACACAATCACATTCCTCGGTTCACCGTCTGCACTTGCCCCTGGGGGATCATGTTTTTCCACATCATGTCCAGGTACACATGCTCATATTCAAAATTATCAAATAACTGTTATATGTTCTTTATCTTCAGATATTGTTCACGTCGGGTATTTGGTTTTAATGTGTGCAGGTACTTGGTCATCACAAACTAGCACTGCCCCTTCAGGTATATGATCGACACTGGCATGTAATCATTCCCTCTTAATATCAATTGCATCTCCCAGTCACATCCTTCGACATTCTCCTTTAGGGTCCCTACATACGGCTCTATAGTACTGTCACCACTGCTGCATTTTGGTATTGTCACCCAGTAGCACTCTCCCCCACATGAGTTGTCCCATTCACAGTTCCCCCTGGCACTTTGAAACTCATGTTGCTTTCACCCCCTAGGGATGGGAGTCCCAATAGTCTTACACATTTCCGAGAATAAGCCACATACTCCTTCTCATCATTTTTCTATCTTTCCCAATGAACTCCTAGGTTATCTCATCTCGGTTCTATATGCACCTCTGCAGTATCATCAACCCTCCATCTCATCCACAATCAGTTTTCCCATCTGCATATTTCCCTCCATTCATTTACCTGATACAGAAACCCACCCATGGGGCCCCCACCCTCCACTAGTTCTCCACACAACTTTCACCCTCACAGGCCAAGCCATCTTGCACTGGGGCACCCATTTCTGTATATGTACACTCATCCAAAATTCTTCTTTATTTATTTGGTAGTTGTAAAAAGCCTTCATTTCCTACATTTACTTAGCCTTTTGTTGTCACCCTTGACAACCTTCTTTTTTCTAGAAAAATCAACCCATGTTACCCTTGGTTGGGGAATCCACTCTCCTTTCTTCATAATGTCATTGCCCACAAACCTCGAGTATCCCACAGTCCACGTACCCATGATCTTTGAGTTTGTCCACTTTTTCACGCCTCTGGCACAATTTAGCCCCATGTCTAGTCATCCCCCTGACACTAGATACAGTTTCACAATTTTTGCCAATCATCCTTCCAATATAACCCCAACCAAGGGAAGACTTGAATCTCACCACATCTTGACTTCATTCATGTTCCCTATCAGTTCATGATATTATCTCCACCGATTTCATGAACCTCTCTACTTCTTGGGGTCGTGTCTCTCTTTCTGTCGACATCAACGCAATTTCCAGAAGGACGACAATATCTTGACTCTCATTACCTTTACAATGAGGAGCCTTGAATGACACAAAGAGAATCATCATTGCTCTCTGATGTCGTTGAACCTCATAAAATTCAACTTCAACAAAATCTCATGTTACGATGGGTCTTACTATGTGAGTATTACAGTTGTTTTATACCAGTCGAAGACCTCTGAATTTGTTTGGCTATCAATGCCTAAAGAGTCATGGACACTTCTTACAGGTGTCCTTGCCTCTTTTTAGAGTATGTTCACCATCAGAATTGTCATCTGTCGTTATCAAACTGCACCGGAGGGTGCTGCAGTGATCTACATCAGCATACAACTTCAATTATTGTCTTACCTTTTGCGTTACATGACACGAGCATGGGGCATGCCCACCTCGTTTGTATATAGATTTTCTTTTTTCCCTCTCCCTAGAGACAAATTTGGCTCCCACCGTTTCCCCTCTCCCTCCGATGGATCACTCTTGCAGTTCCTATCAACACTCTTTCTTACAATGGTACTCTTAGTAGAAGAAACATTGATGTATTTTGGCTATATGTATGCTCCTAACCTCACAAATTAGGGGGCATCTGTTATCACTGAAATTTCGTCTGCAACACTGCACGCAAATGATTACAGAAATACAACAATGTCAAACAACTATTAGTTCACCTGCAACACCAAAGTGCATTTCCAAGAGGCAAAAACTATAAAACTGGACAAAAATTGACATGTTCTAATTCACTAAAGGAATCGCGTGCACAGTGCACGGGCCAAAGAAACCCGTAGAGCCCACAATGCGCCAAATGCGCGACAGTGTACGAGATAAGCCACACACTCCTGTGAATGGTGCATTTATGGTTCTTGTCATCCCCTCAACCACTTATGGACCAGCTTCCAACTTGATTTCACCCTCAAATCTGATTTGAATCCACATGGGGGGATGGTCAAGGACCAAAGGGTGCCCTAAACAGCCCCTTGTTCACACTAAGAACTAATTGAATATTTCCTTGAATTCATGCTATAAATGGAGGCCATGGGTGCACTAACATTTTAAGATTTTCATAGTATTGTTACTTTGCCTCAATCCTCCCTTGAGAATCCTCTTTTATCCTTGGAGCATTATAGAAACATTCCAATAGGCCATTCCTCTCACCTTTTGAGGTAATAGGCATTAATTTCTTCATCATTTGCTTTCTTTTCTACCATTGTAAGAAGATCTCTCCATTAGGAAAATCAAGAGCCCTCCCAAGGAGGAAGAGGGGACTCATAAGTCCTCATTTCTCTATGATGTTTTGCCAACTAATATAGTTATCCATTGGTGGTATAATCTTGGTCATTGGTTGATTGTTTTTGGTTCGAAGTTTCTTATGCATTCTAGTTTTATTTCCTTAGTTGTTTTTAGTTTATTTACTTGTTTATTTCATGTGCTTGGATTATCTGACTCATGCACTAACCTCTGTATTTTCTAGAAGGCCCAACTAGACATGAAAGTGCCCTTGTTTTTCTCACCCGAGTGACAAAACAGACACAACAAAAAGGTACTATTGGAATTGTACACTTCTCCGATAGGAGGGCATTCATGATTTTTGAAAACCTACCATAGGATCAAGACATAATTTTTTGGGGATGGACTTAAAACTGATGTTAAAAGGTTTGTTGAAGAATGTTTGGTTTTCCAACAAAATAAGGTGGAAATAATTAAGACCCTGGGTCTTTTACAACCATTAGCCATCCCAAGTCAGTTTTGGGAGGAGATTTCCATGGATTTCATCACAGTGTTACTGAAGTCTAAAGGAAAGAGTGTCATCATGGTGATTGTTGATAGATTGAACAAGTACACACACTTTTGTGCACTCTCTCATCCCTTCAAATCCAATATAGTTGCCACCGCATTCATGGAGACAGTTGAAAATCTATATGGAAGCCCAAATATTATTGTAAGTGATAGAGATCCCATCTTCACTGGACATTTCTATACATAATTATTTTCTTGTTTGGGTACTCAATTGGATCATAGCTCATCCTATCATCCTCAATATGATGGAAAAACTAAGATAGTGAACAAATGTCTGGAAGGATACCTTCATTTCTTTGTCTCTGATAAACAAACACAATGGTTCAAATGTTTACACTTGGTAGAATGGTGGTATAACACTTCCTTTCATATTGCAAAAAAAATGACACCATTTATGGCACTCTATGGATACCACCCTCCTTCTATCACTTATTCTCTAAAAGAAAAATCCAATTTTCAAGTAGTGGAAGATCACATTGATCATCAACAACAAGTTATCCAAATCTTAAAGGACAACCTGACCATGGCACAAAATCGCATGAAACAACAAGTAGATCAACGTCGTAGTGAAAAAAAAATTGAAGTAGGGGATTGGGTGTTTTTAAGACTACAATCATACAAACATATGTCCCTCAAGCAAGCCAAGAAGGATAATAAATTATCACCTAAGTACTATGGCCCTTATAAGGTGTTGCAAAAGATTGGTACTATGGAATACAGATTGGAGTTGCCTACATCTTCATGAGTACACCCAATTTTCCATGTTTCATGCTTAAAGAAGGTTATAGGTGACAATATCCCAGTTCAAAGTATATTACTAGAACTTGACAAGGAAGGAAAAATCATATTGGATCCTGAAGCTATCACTAACACAAGAATTCGCCAGCTAAGGAATAGATCCATTTCAGAGTGTCTCATTAAGTGGAGGAAACTACATGCTGAAGATTCCACTTGGGAAGATGAGTTTATAGAGAAGCATACATAATTACTCAAGCATTGCAGATAACACTTGTCTGAAGTGGAGGGGCATGTTAAGCCCTAAATAGTGGCACATTACCCCTTAATTGTGGCATATTACATTAGTAATGTTATTGTATTTATGTCGGCTTGGGTCCATTAGTTGTAATTGTATCTACTAGTCTCTTATATATACCAAGAAGACATTTTCATTTGGAATCATCTTGTAATTGGAAATTTAGGTGGTGTATAAGGAGGTTTCTCCCTCAAAGAGGCTTATTATCTAAAATTCTCTCTTTTTCAAGGCATTGAGTGCATATTTTGAGGTTTTTCTATGCTATCATGATATTTGGTTCTTAATAAGCCTTCCCATGTCTGCACCTTCGTGGCTTGTAGTTGCTCTTGCAACCTCTTGTTCTCCTCCTCTGCAACATGCAACAATGTCTTCAATCTAACATTATCTACTTGAAGGATTTGGTTGAGCTCTTGAAGCTCATCGAACCACAATTTTTTTGGTGATCTCACCATTCTCAGCTTCAACACCTACAATTGGTATCAAGCCTTCTCTGATACCAATTGATCTGAACCCGAGGTGATTAGTTTCCAATAATTTTTTGATCTTATCACTCCTCCAATGGGTCAGTTATAGATAGTTTTACTTGAGTGGATTGCAATTAAAGGTATAGTTTAAGTATTTATAGACTTGAATCCAAGTTGAATTAAAGCCTCTTTTATATTCCTTGTGTGTTATATGTCATGCTTGTATTTATTGATCTATGTGCAGAAATTCATGAAAAGTAATATAAGAAAAAAACACATAAGAGAAATGACACTTCCCTTAATAACGGAGTTCACCCGATGTGGGCTACATCTTTGGGTCTCACTTCAAATCTTGACCACTTTATTCTCCTCGTTGTAATGATGTCTCTCCTTTACAAGTTGTAAGGACAAACTCCCTTTTCGGTGACGATAACAAGAGACTGTAAAGTGACCAGGAATGTTTACAAGCTTCACAAGTTCTCATGCTCATGAGGAATCCATGATGCTCACATGGACATCATTCCCACATACTCAATATAGAAAAAGAGGAAGAATAATAAATGACCCCAATCATCATGGATCCATAGAATTTCCTAGATCTGTTGCTCAGATCCAAGCATATATGCAACCCATAGACAGATCCCGGAACTATGAGATTCCTCACTACTTCGTTCGCCACTTATCATCCAAGTGACACAAATTCTTTTTTCACATGTATCTAATTTGTTTATGGGTAAGAAGAGAAGAAAGGAAGAAATAGAATGAAAAAGTTGGTCTTGTTTCCTTGCTACAGACTCTCCATGCTCCTTCAGACCTGTATCAAGCATACTATGTTGAAAGATTCAATGAGAAAATATCATAATAAAAAGCATGCTTACATTGGCTCTTCCAGAATGTATCCTGTTGATTGGAGTCCTTGTTTTCGAAATAGACATCCCCATTGGATTTGTGTCGTCAAATAGCATAAATTTGACTATCAAATCATCTCCATCAGACACTTTCAACTTCAGGCCTCCTCTGGACCTTTGCCTCGATCTGCATGCAAGTCTATGGGATTAATTCATCAAAACATGCATCGAAATATGTGTCATCGTACGACCTGGTATGGACTGGGAGTGCGCTTCTCCTCCCCTTGTGCATTGGAAAAATACACCTTTTAATAACTTCTTTGGGTAGAATTACCAACAAGAGCGTTATCCCAAGTGGTTGGTGGATGTTATATAAAGGCATTGTTATTGGGGGAGGTCCCGGGGTCAAACCCGTGGGCCTCCCTTTTTGGCGCATTGTTACAACCAATACCAAACTGGCGCTAATCTTGGCAGACTGCTGCTAACTTGGCAGATTTCTACTAACTTGGAGGATACGCTGGATATGGTGGGGCACGCCACTAACTTTGGTGGATTGGCTGCCAAGTTTTGGTGGATCAGGTTGGTCGTTTGGACAACCCCTTTTTAAATTGGAAAATTCAGTTTTTGGCCCTCATTGGGAATTTTCCCGCTGCCACGTGGCAGCCAACCATTTGTTGAATCTGGTATAGTCACCTGCATACATGTCCCTGCCACATGTCAATCCAAATAATGGACCATGTGTTATTCTACGAGAGGACCACATGGTGACTCCTAGATGGAGCCACATGTCACATTTCCACTATCCCATTTGGTGGCCCAAAGTTCCAAATCATCATGCCACATGGCACATTGTCATTAGGCCACATCATCATGTTGACGTCGTGATGAAATCACTGCCATTATTACTGCCATGTCACCTGCCACATCCTTTATGGATGCCATATCACCTTCCATGTGGTTGTACATATGCCACATGGTTGTACACACTGCCATGTGGCACTTTCTCATTGGTCCACATGTCGACCTGAAAATGTTGAAAATGAGTGACACGTGGAAGCCTCTGGTGCTGCTACATTAGCATGCTGACATCATCAAGACATGTGTCACTCTTTGATTGTGTCACATACTATGTACTTTGTATGGATTTTGATGTCATCAGTACGGTTGTTGATGTTAGCAATATGGATGCTAACTCATCCCTGTTGACTTGGCTAGGTTGACCAAAACTTTGATTATGAATATATTTTGATACGTAACTTTGTTTGAAGAAAAGTTTGCACCATTGGAAAGCTTGCAACGTTCTCTTCACAATGATGCCAATTTCTCTGAGTTTTGATAACTTTGAATTTTTTCCCCTTTTCCATTTGTCAAGGCCATTCTAAGCCTCTTGGGACACTTCTGAGACTTCTGGAATGTTCTCTAGATCCTCCCAGATCAGGAAAGGTGTCTCTTCACTGGGCAGGGCCAAATTCTCTTCTTAGTGGTTAAAACCACTTTAATTAGGCCTGTGGACAACTTCTTAATTAACATAATATAATTAGGGTTTGACCAATCCATAAAAGGGGATTTGGTCAAGTACAAATCCCGACATGATCAATCCACAAAAGGGGATTGATCTGATGAATAATAACTCAATAATAAATAGAATACTCTTTGCAGTTACAATATTTCAACACTCCCCCTTAACAAGAAGGGTATTCTACAACATCATCATGAGAGAGAGAGGGAAACATCATCAACAACATCTGGAACACTGACTGGCATATCTATAAATCATCATAAGTTTTTCTCATTGTCATTCACAACATGGAGTTGGAGTAGAATCATCATCATTTGCATCAACATGAATTAGTATAACACTAACACATCATCATCATCAATAACATCAACAATAACAACATCATCATCACAACACAAAAGCTGGAGAAACAACATCATCACAGCACGAAGGCTCAAGAAAAAACATCATCACAGTATGAAGGTTGGAGAAACAACATCATCATCATCATCATGGGGAAACAAAATGAGGCAGGTGTTACAACATTTTTTGGTACTCTGAAAGTCCCTAAGGAGATTCCTAGGAACTAGAAGATTCCCTAGGATATAAAATCCTAACGGAGCTACCACGTGGTACTCTAACAGACCATCCTTACCAGACCTTGGGGATCTGCCCAAGAATCATAAGATTCCCTAGGATTATAAAAATCCTAACTAAGCTACTACTACTGACCATAGATATCATATACATGCACAGGTACTATGTCATATCGTCCTTACCGAACCTTCAATATCTGTCCAGGGATGATAAGTCCCCTAGGATATAAAATCCTAATTGAGCTACCCTCTATTGGTCAGGATACCATAGTATCATCAACATCACTCCCCCTTTATAGGGAGGTCCTTTTAGACTATACCAAGCTTGTCTCAAAAGTGCTCAAACTTTGCACGAGACAGAGGCTTGGTCAACACATTTGCAACCTGCTCATATGTGCCAACATATTGGAGCTTTATGGCTCCCCTATGTACCATATCACGAATGTAGTGATACCAGATTTCTATGTGCTTCGACTTGTCATGGAACACAAGGTTCTTTTTCATCTTTATGTAGCTTTGGTTATCACATAGAATCACTGTTGCTTCCATCTCCAGATCAAATAGACCTGTCAACAACTTTCATAGCCATATGACTTCACAACTAGCAGAACATGGAAAAATGTATTCTACTTTTGTTGTGCTGAGAGCAATACTAGATTTCTTCCTACTATGCCATGAAGTCATGGCTGACCCTAGACAGAAACAACATCTTGAAGTGCTCTTTCTATTATAAACACTTCCTTCCCAATCTGAATCGGTATAACCAATCAGTTTGAAGTCATGATCTCCATTATAATAGAGACCAAAGTCCAGCGTACCTTTAAGGTATCTCATCATATGTTTTGCAACAACAAGGTCAACACATCTAGGTTCTACCAAATATTGAATCAAGGTGTTCACAACAAAACATATATATGTCTTGGTGTTCGTTAGATATATCAACGATCCAATGATCTGTATGTACAATGTAGCATCAACCACTTTTGACAAAGTATCAACCATGAGCTTCAACTTAGTTTCCATGGGTGTATTCATGGATTTACACTCCAACATATAAAACCTATTCAGTATTTCAATTGCATACTTCCCTTGGTTAAGTAAGATCTTCTTTGGGCTCTACCAAACCTCAAGACCTAAGAAATAGTGCATTAGGCCTAGGTATTTCATCTCAAATTCTGCAGCGAGCTTCTTCTTACAATCAGTGATGAGATTTTCTTCTCCATTTAAGAATAAGTCATCCAAATACAACAACAATATAACAGGCTCATCATTCATAACCTTGAAGTAAAGGTTAGAATCAAATTTAATCTTGGTAAATCCCAAGCTTGTCAGAAAATTTTCGATTCTTCCATACCAAGCTCTAGGAGCTTGCTTCAATTTGTACATAGCCTTCTTCAATCTGCATACATGAGTCTTTTTGTCTTCAAATTCAAACACTTGGGGTTGTTCTATATACATTTCTTCTTCAATGAAACCATTCAAGAAGGTTGTTTTCACATCCATCTGGTGTAACTTCCACTTCATCTTAGTTGCAAGGGCTATGATGGTTCTAATAGAAGTGTATCTGGCTACAAGAGAAAACATCTCTTCATAGTCAATTCCTTCCTTTTGAGAAAAACCATGAGCTAAAAACCTTGCTTTATATTTCTCAATACTTCCATCAACAACATGTTTTATCTTGTATAACCATTTGGAAGATACCACATCTTTTCTCTTCGGTCTGGGAACTATGTCCCATACATGGTTATTTATAATGGATTGGTATTCTTTTGTGATGGAATCTTCCCATTATTTCTTTTGAATGGATTCTTCAAAGCAAGTAGGTTCCTTCTCTAAGAGATCACACATCAAATCCATATAACTAGATAATGGATTGGGTTTCTTGACTTGTCTCATGGTACCTTCTGGGGCACCATACTTCTCTCCATATTGAATAAGTTCCCTCGCCCAAGCTGGTTTTCTCTTGTGATAGATCATCATCTGGGGAGGTTCTTGAGATTCTAACATATCATGATCTTAATGAATCTCATCATATAGGAAACTATGACTTCCCTTATTGGTTCTGCAACTCTGGGAGCTACAGTCTCTTCTTTATATACTTCTTCAAGCTGACATCTTCTTGATTTCTTGAGTGTTTCATATTCATCAAAGGTTACATATTTGTTGATCTCAATGTGATGGTAACCTGGTATATAAATTCTGGAAGCCTTTGAGACCTCACAGTATCCAAAAAATATCCCCTTCTTTCCTGAAGGGTCTAGCTTCATTCTCTTCTCTTTTGGAAAGTGTACAAATACTAGACAACCAAATATCTTAAGATGGCTTACTTTTGGCTTCTTTCCAGAGAACATTTCTTCGGGGGTTTTGAACCCAAGTGCACTATGGGATAATATGTTTTGTACATACACCACTATCCTTGTTTCTTCTGCCCATAAGTGCATTGGAATATTTTCATCATGGATCATAGTCTTCACAGCTTCCATTATAGTTTTGTTCTTCCTTTTTGCTACACCATTTTGTTGAGGATTGTAGGGAGTGGTGAGCTCCCTCTTAATCCAGACATCTTTACAAAATTTTACAAATTATTTTGAGGTGTACTCTCCTCCATTATCTGACCTAAGTGTCTTGATCTTTCTTTCAAAGAGAATCTCTATCTAGGCTTTGAATTCCTTGAATTTTCCAAACACTTCATCTTTTTATTTCAAGAAGTAAGCCCGAGTCTTGCGAGAATAGTCATCAATAAATGATACATAGTATACATACCTACTAATCGAGGTTGATGTCATTGGGCCACATACATATGAGTGGATGAGATCTAAGAATCCTTCTTCTTTACTATCGCTCTTTGGGAAAGGGTTCTTGATGTTCTTTCCTTGTGCACATCCATTGCACACACCTTCATGGTCAACCTTGAATTCTGGTAGAACTGTAATTGCCTTGCTCACATATGGTAATGATTTGTAGTTGATTTGAGCTAGTATTCTATGCCAAATTTCACATGGACTCTCGGTGGAGTGTGTCAAGGTTTCTTCTGAGTGACCTTTTAATTTATACATGCCACCTTCTTATATTCCAATAGCAATTGCATATTCTATGGTTTTTCCTTTAGGCCACATGACGACTTCACCATCTATGAATGCAACCCTGAAGCCTTTATTATCTAAATCTGAGATAGAAAGAAAGTTATTTGTCATACCTAGTACATATAGTACATCGTTCATCTTCATTGGGGTCCCAAAATCAAGTTTGTAATTGGACTCTCCCACTCCTTTGATAGGGTATTGGTAATCATCTCCAAGTGTAACTTTCTGGGGAAAGTTATTTTCGGTAAGGCTAGAGAGAATGTATCCCTGACCTGTCATGTGCTTTGAAGCACCACTATATATGAGCCAAGTATCCTCTCCATGTGATATCGATCCTGAGAGGGAAGAGATTAAGACATAGTCTTCAATCTTTTCTTTAAACATATTTGTGGGTGGCTCTTCATCTTCAAATGCATGGGCATGGTGCCTTTTGTTTCTCTTCTTATATTCTTCTCTTCTAGTTGGATAGTTCTTAGCAATATGTCCCATCTTGTCACAATGGTAACATTGGTAAGGATGAGAAGTCCTTTTCTCTTCTTTGACCTTTCTAAAACTTATGAAATCTTCTTGGAGGGTGAGATTCTTTATGAGAATGATTGAATCTCTTTGGGGAGTGATATTCCTCATGTAGGTGGATCTACTTCTTGAAATAAGACCTTTTATTTCCTCCTTTAGCATGAGTAGCTAGGGCTTGATCTTTGTCCCTTGAAAGTATTGCTTCCTGGTTAGCTACTCTTGCTTCTTCTTGGACACATTCTTCCCAAAGACTGTCAAATTGTAGTTTTTTCCTTTCTGGCACAAATAGTTTGGATGAAGGCATCCCAAGGTCTTGTGAGACCATTAAGAGCTATTAAGATGAGTTCATATTCATCCAAGTTGTCTCCAATTTCTTCTAGTTGTTCCTTAAATTGAGAAACCCTAGAGAAGTAGTCATGTACGGTTTCTCCTTTCTCAATATTTGTATTCTTGAGCTGGTTTCTTAGATTCATATTCTGGTTGATATTATTTACTTCAAACATCATGGTTATTGTTGGCCCTTGGTTATGGAAGGAAGCGAAGATCAAGGAAGAAAAGGTAAAATGAGAACTGTGTGGGAAACACAGTGACGGTCACTGAGTCGAAGTAAGAAAAAGAGTAGAAAAGATGGAGCGAAGTACGGAAAAGAAAGTCGTTGAATGAGGAGATCAAGGATGATAGATCAGTAAGAGATAATAATCGTGGACAACTCAACAAGTAGATAAATCCACCATTGGATGCTTTGGAGCACCGCACGATGAGGAAGGAAAGACAGGCTGGTGAAGCCCTAAAAATGCGGTTCAAGTTGACCTAGGGTTTTAGACACCTAGGGTTTTGGGTATTAGGGTTTTGACACCTAGGTTTCGGCATAAGGTTGTCATTGAGGGATTGTAATGTATAAATAGAGGTTGAGAGGACCTAGGTCGGGTCGGTAGTAGCATTGGGTATTGCTATTGATTGTGGTTGATTGAGAGATTATTGTATTGTGAGAGAGAGAAGTGATGAGAGTGAGAGCCTTCTAGTATTGTAAGATCTTCAGCTAGGTGCGAAGATCAGATCCCGCAGTTGGGTGCACAGGAAGGGGAGAGAAGAAGAGAGAGGATTTGTTGGCCAGAGAACAGATTAGAACTGTAAGTTTTATCTTATTATATCATAAGCACAGTTCTATGGACATAGCCCTAGAGAGAGGGTGAACCATGTACATTTTTTGTTGTATGTGTGATGGATGCCTGGATTCCTGTCATTTTTATGCTGTCATTTGAATTATTGTGTTAGATCAGATCTATAGCTGGGTAGAGTAGATCTAGTTGATAAGTGACACATGAATTCTACATTATTGTTGTATTAGTTCCACTTGATATTCCCCTGGTTGTATACATCTCTGCCCTACAACCCCCCTCTTAGCTGCTTCGGGTGAGACTGCATCTGCTTTGTAGGTGTTGTCGAAAGGGCCAGTAGCTAGGGCTTGTTGGTGCACTCTTAGAGTGAACCCTGGGTTTGCCCCTGTGCCAACAAATGGTTCTGTTGCCGGGACCGAAATATTTTTAAGGGAATTTCAAGGTGGTTCCCATCAAAGACCAAGATTCAAAAGTGGATAGAGGATCAAGAGAGGGACTTCACAGAATCCCAGAAAAAGAACCCTAAACTGAGTACTGAAGATTGGCTACAAAGATAAATCTTCATCAAAATTCATGAGAAATTATTTGGGGGAATCCACCAAGAGTTGTTTGAATGGTTGGCTAGGTTAGCCGATACCCAGTTCGAGATCAGATCTATACCTCCTGTGGTTTGGACGTCGGCACTAATCCAAAAGGTCAACAGAGTTGACAACGTTGTATCCAGAGCAGTAGATCATTGGTTTGATAGTACCATTGGAGGGTATATCACCAAGTTTGTTGTTGACAAAACAAAATCGTATAGCCAAGCCGAGAGATACTTTTTCAAAGGACCCAGAGGAAAAAATTCTCACTTTCTGAAGTTGAGAATCAAGATTCTCTTGCATGAAAACCACATCTTGAAGATACAGTAGATTGGTCGGACCTGAAAAGGATAATGTTCAAGATCTCGGACAACGACAACGACACAAAAGCAGGACATACGCACAGTGGGAAAGTATTCCGAGGGGTTCACATTGAGAACTTGTTTAAGAAAAACTACAGAGAAGAGGGTGTCTACAGTGGAGAATAGGTAGATCTAATCGATGAAGAACATTTAGATCCCACCAGAACAAAAGAAGGGAAAGCTGAAGAACTTCGCCAAAGCGAGCTAGAAACCTTAGGAACGGCACAGACTACTGAAGTAAGTAACATTAATCCTCCTATTGTCTCAACAGTACCTAGCAGTCAGAATAATCAGAACCACCAGAGTCCTCAGAGAACTGTTACTGGTAGCTTAGCATCTACTCAGACAAGAAGCCTAGTCAGCTCTATGGAAGATGAAATGAGGCTCCCTATCTTTAGAGGAGATGGATATGAAGATCCATATCATCATTGGTTTCTGTGTGAAGTTGTATGGAATATTAAAAGTATCATCGACTAAGCCATCAAGAGAACCCAGTTTAGCACTACGCTAAGGGACCGTGCACTGAGATGGTACATGAAACTTGTCCAAGGACTGGTGCAGCCTAAGCCACTGAACGAGATCAAGAATGCGCTAATTGCAGAGTTTAAGAAACCTAAGTTGGAGTCACAATGTATTAAAGAGATAAAATAGATCAAACAAAAGGTAGCATAACCTGTTTTGGAGTTTGACTAGCGATTCAAGACCCTAACAGGCCGATTAACTTTTTAGATTCCCGATGAATAGAACAAAGAATGGTTCATAGTTGCGTTGTTACCACACATCAGAGTCCCTATGATGCAACATAATATTGCATCCCAGGAAGAAGCTTTGGAAATTTCCATGAAGCTTGAATCAACACCTATGGGAGAATCAAGCTCAGGCATGAGCCAGATCTTGAGTCAGCTAACCAGTTTGTCTTTACAGGTCGAGGATATGAAGAAAGATAATGGAAAAGACAAAAGGGAATATGTTGGTGTGTGATATGCAGATCAGAAGGTCATGATAAGGAACACTATCCCTTATTTCATGAGTATTTGGCCTCAGGAGCGTTGAGCCCCTTGAAGCAAGTTAACCTGCCCTGGTGTGACGTGTGCAGAAATAGGCATCACCCAGGTGAGTTCTATTACATGCAAAAGTATGTTCAGACACCCACAAACTTGTATTGCACATTCTGTAAATCAGTGGGGCACGATGATCGATATTGTAGAGCTTACGATCTCATGCATGAGAGGTCGAGAGACATATACAAGATTCAAGGCAAAGTACAGCTAGAAGGAAACACTCCGCAGTACAACTCTCTAGGGAGAGGAAACTTCACTCCTCGTGGTGTATACAGAGGATGAGGAGGAGGAGGAGGTATGGGTCGAGGCCAAGGAAAAATAATCTGTTATAACTGTGTGCAACTAGGACACTTAGCAAGGGATTGTCAAAATCCTTGCACAACCTGCAGTTATTGTAACTCTTTCGAGCATGTCATAGAAGAATTCCCTGTGCTACTGGCTAAGATTCAGGAAAGACGAGGACCCCAGTAGAACCCACAACTACAAATAATATATGTTGAACCTCATGGAACCGACCCTAGAGTTGTTGTCATTGCTCGAGGAGGTGCTGCTATAGGAGAGGATAGAACAACCCAAAGAAAGATCATAAAAGAGTCAGGTATCAGGAAAGCTAAGGAGAAGACTTGGGCTTTTGATGCAAAGAAAGAAAGACGAATCTTTGAGGAAGCAAGACATGACTCACGAGGAACCAAGGATCCTCATCTAGAACACAACCATAAGTAAAAGAGTATGGAATGCCTTCGACATTTGATCAATTGGTTGCACATAAAGAAGGAAAAGAGGTAAGTACACTCATCGAATTTTTGTACACTTGTATTAAATTAATTAAGGATGAGAAATTTGTACAAGAGTTATAGAACCTAATCAGGCAGTATGAGCTAGGAAAGGTAGACCCCTTGTTGAACAGGGAAGTACACCAGATTGGTAAGAAGAGAAGAAAAAACAAAGAATTACATTTGAATGCTCAAATAGGAGAGTATGATATAGACTATGTGGTCCTTGACTTAGGGTTGGAGGTCAACGTCATGATGAAGCAAACTTGGGCACTGATGGGAAAACCCAAGCTGATATATTCCCCTATCAGGATTCACATGGATAATCAGCAAGTTGTCAGCCCATTTGGATGATTGGAGCATGTCCCCGTGGACATCGATAGAGTTAGAACCTTTGTAGACTTTGAGGTAATTGAAATTGTTGATGATAGCTTCCCTTACCCTACATTACTGGGAATTGATTGGGCATTCAACAATTCTATTGTGGTCAATTTAAAGAAAAGTTGCATGACATTTGAAGGAGATGGCCTTAGGTTCATTGCACCCTTAGATCTAGATTAAGGTCTGCGATATATAGATCCCATCAGAGAAGAAGACTATGCATATGAGTTGGAAAACATCTATAAATTAACAACCAGACAATAGGATTATATCAACCCTACTGTCGATGGGAATCTAAGCTGGCGAAGTGACAATACGTGTTCATCAAATTCAGAAGAAGCATTGGAGAACTAGCATAACCATATGTATGAAGTATCCATAAGGAGATGTGCTCGACTGACCAGAGAAGTTCACTGGATTGGTACAACAATAAGTAACTTACCTACCTTTGATGGTCTGAATCCTTTAGAATCCTTCCTGATGGAATTTGAAGCAATTGTACCAGCACAACAGAGGTTGTTGGATATGGAAGAGGCCATGAAAGCTACACGAGCAAGATGGTGGGGGACACATAAAAGCAATATCACAGACTGGACACAATATCGAACCTTGATGACAATGCGGTTTTCAACACAAGTAGGAAGCTACGAAGTGAGGTACACAGGTCGAAGCTACCCAAAGGACCATGAAAAAAGCTGCGAAGAGGCCTGGAGTGACATTCCTCGAGAAAAATGGGTACACAAATTCATTAACACGCTAGACACGATCCCTATTAACTAGTACTTTCAAGTGGAGCTGCGCCTTATCAACGTAGATTGGGAAGGTATGTTTTAGAATTTTGTAACCACCTTTTTGTTTGAAAGTGAATTTCCTTTAGTAGATCAAGCATTAAATATTGTGAGGCAGAAATTATTTGAGGCATCCAGCTTCCCTTTGGAGCAAGAAGAGGATGAATGGACTACACCATTTCAGAAATTACAAGGATGTTACAACATTAATGCCAACGAAGATGATGATCCGAGGAAGGTAAACATTGCTGCGAGAGAAGGACATAGGGATGTGGAAGGACTAGGAGTTGAACTGCCATTCATTGGACAAACGATAAAGATAAATAATGTCAATATTGGGATAGAGGAGACACCGAAGCTTGCCAATGTCAAAGATTACTGGGATGCTGCTACCATTGACAAAATTACATAATTACTGCACGAGTATCAGGACTTGTTTCTGACCAAGTTCAATGATACGAAGGGTATCAAAGGACCTATGGGAGAGATGAGAATACCTTTGAAACCAAATGTGAAGCCATTCAAGCAAAGACCCTATAGATTGAACCTGAAATATAAGGAAAAAGTGAATATTAAGCTCGATAGAATGCTGGAAGCAGGGATTATTGAACCTGTCGAAGAGTTGGAGTGGATCAGCCCTGTGGTAGTATAAGACAAGAAGACAGGTGAGATCAGAATATGTGTGGACCTCAGAAAGCTGAATGATGCCTATTTGCATGACCCCTTCCCTACACCATTCACAAATGAAGTATTAGACAATGTGGGAGGCCAGGAGGTATATTCTTTAGCAGATGGGTTTTCAGGATACCATCAGATCCGGATTGCCAAGGAGGACCGCCACGAGACCACATTTCCATAGAATGGGGATCCTACCAATACACAATGATTCCATTTGGACTGAAGAATTCCCCAGCCATCTTTTCTAAGGTGGTGGTCGAAGCGTTCAAATAATTTTTGCATAAGTTTTTAGAAGCCTATTTTGATGATTGAATTGTTTTTAGTTTGCTGAAAAATCACGTTGAATGTCTAAGGTTAATGTTGGATAAATGCAGGCAATGTCAAATTCCTTTGAATTTGAAGAAGTACATCTTCTTCTCACCATTTGGAGTATTATTAGGTCATATTGTATGCAAGCAGGGATTGTTGGTGGACCCATCCAAAATTGCAATTATAGTTGATTTCCCACCTCCTACGTCAATCAAACAACTGTGCACTGCACTAGGAAATACTGGCTATTACATGAAATTTATCAAAGGATATGCTTAGATTACTGTGCCAATGGAGAAGTTATTAAAGAAAGAATGTCATTTTGGTTGGACAAAAGAATGCCAGCAGAGCTTCGACACACTGAAACAAAAGATGGTGACTGCGCCTATTCTGGTCTTTCTAGATTCGAGTAAGGAATTTCATGTGCATGTTGATGCATCTTCCATTGCATTAGGAGCGATACTAGTTCAACCTGGAGAAGGGGACATTGATCATCCATTAGCATTTGCCAGCAGAAATCTATCTACAGCTGAAATCAATTACACTACTATGGAGAGAGAAGGATTAGCCATGGTGTACGCGCTGCAAAAATTCCACCATTAACTAGGAGGACACTTTAAAATGTTTACTGATCACTCTGCACTGAAGTATCTGGTCAACAAGCCAGTGTTGGGGGGGGGG
>ML783523.1:759054-778891 GCA_009831015.1 Picea engelmannii | reverse complement strand
TTCAACCAATGCCTTGGTGTTATCAATACCAAAATCTCCACTTAAACCTCCATTATGCGGATCTTTGATAACATTTTCCCTCATGTATCCTCTTGGAATATACAATTGATGCAATTTAAATAAAAAACATTTTTTAATGGAATAATCTAAGTATGGAGTTCTATCTCTATCTCTACCTCGTTAGAATGTGTAGTGTTATAATGTCATAATGTAGATTATGTTTTCGATAAACAAGTCTGAAATATTTGATGGAGCAATTATACGAAAGTATATCAAACTATAATTTTATAGATATAGGACTTTGAATTTTATATGGATTTAATAAAAATATATAATTTTTATTCAGTTAAATTAAATTGTGACATTGTCACTATTTAAGAAAAAAATACAAATTGAATATATTTAATATAAAATGTTAGTACATAAATATTTTTTACAAGATTAATAATTTTTTTATACAATGTAGTATTTTAAAAGAATAAGAAATTATTTTATTCTTCTTCCAAATGCTAAGACCTTTTGCACTTATAAACCTAATCCTAAATAGGCATACAACCCAATCATAAATTTAAAATTATGGTTCTACATATAAAAACTAATTAATTAATATATTAGTAGGAATGTTACTATTACTATAGATAATCTTATATTTTAATTGATGTTGCATTTTTTAACTAACTAAAACTGCATTATTAAAATAATGGCATCACCTCTTACATAGTGTAGCATACCAATGCACATTTTTATGTTTGAGCCAAAGATCATGTCATTCCACTAAATAAAAAGAGTTACAAGTACCACCAAATAGGGTGATAGTGACGAGAGCCATGGCAACCAACTAGCCAGGGGAGCCCACACATCAAGGTTACACACCCTCCAAAGTAACACATAGGGCGATGGTGCAGGTCCTTCCTCCCATGCACGAAGTTAAAATGAATAAACACACCATTATCAAGGTTCATCATGTTGATTCATTGAGGTTTAATGTTATCTGATGCGAGGGATGTGAGGGTTACACACAAGTGAAAATTCAAGGAGTAAGTTAATTTGGGAGCAATCATCCTTCTTTTTAGGCAAAAAAAAGGGTCTGAATCCGGCTAGATTTTCAGGGGTAGCTTGAGTTTGGCATGGATCAAAGTTCCATGTATTTCAGAACTTTACCTCAAGGGTTTTGCCCCATTTTAAACCAACGCAGATGCTCAAAAAATCGATCAGACTTCTAGATTGGCAGGAAATTTAAAACTGCATCGCCGAAAAACAAGTCTGAAAAGTAACTCAGGAGGGAAGATTGCTCCTGAGTTATCCCACTCCAAAATTCAATGTTGCAAATGGTCAAGCCTAGTCATACTTGCATGGTTGCAACACTCAAAGGTCAATCCTCTATGGAGACAGGTGAAGATGTATTTGGTATGTCATCTGGCAATTTATGGTGGGGTAACGACGAGGTTACTATAACACGAGTTGCAGTTAAGGGGCTCGTTTATGATGACAAGGAACTTAAATTCAGGAGGTTGGCTTTTCGTCTCTGTGGTTTGTTAGAATCTTTCAGATCCCAACCCAGTTTCAGTCTCAGAGATTTTTCAGCCAAAGTTAAATGCCAAACCCAGTTTCAACATTGTTTCAGCATATGTCTCAGCACTGTTTCAGCATATGTCTCAGCACTGTTTCAGCATATGTCTCAGTATTGTTTCAACATATGTCTCCACACTGTTTCAGCATATGTCTTAGCACTGTTTCAGCATATGTCTCAGCACTGTTTCAGCATATGTCTCAGCACTGTTTTGGCATATGTCTCAACACTGTTTTAGCATATGTTCCAACACTGTTTCAGCATATGTCTCAGCATTGTTTCAGCATACGTCTCAGCATTGTTTCAACATATGTCTCATCACTGTTTCATCATATGTCTCAGCACTGTTTCAACATATGTCTCAGCACTGTTTCAGCATATGTCTCAGCACTGTTTCAACATATGTCTTAGCACTGTTTCAACATATGTCTCAGTACTGTTTCAGCATATATCTCAGCACTGTTTCAGCATATGTCTCATCACTGTTTCATCATATGTCTCAGCACTGTTTCAGCATATGTCTCAGTACTGTTTCATCATATGTCTCAGCAGTGTTTCAACATATAAAAACTTAACAGAAAATAAACTTCAGAACTGAAACATGAGGATTTTGAACATCGTTTTCAATGCAGAAATAAAATATCAGCAGTATGCAAAACTCAGAAAACATAGACACAAAGATTTTCGGTCTAACTTCGACCCTGGAAAAACCCACAAGGGGAAAACCAGTGAGAGAGGGATTTTTATTATTTATGAGCTTCTGAGAAATTTCTTTACAGCATATTCATCTTCAGAAATTTACACAAACTTATCTGGACATTCCTGTAGCTTTGCTCCTCGATTTCTGAACCAGAAATCCGTACAACTGTACGGTTGTCCCAACAATTAATGATGTACGGACTCTCTCGAAATTTGTGCCAAAACTCTGCTAAGACTGTACGAAAAACCCAGCATGAACAACTCCTTGTAAACCATGTTGTACGGCCCCCAAGATTTGTGCCAAACTATACGGACTGTACGGAAATACACTCAAAAATTTATTACAGCAGTTACCTCAATTTATGTGCCAACAAATGATGTGCGACAGCCTTGGAATGCATGCCAATACTCTCAGAAATTGCATCTGTTGTCCTCCTTGATTTCTGTGCACATTAAATGTTGTACGACCTCCACAAATCCGTATGGTATGGCCTGTTCTTCCTTGCTGTCTGCTGCCTCGAAATCTGTACTTCTCTTTGCCTTGGGATGCATGCTCTCCTTCAACAAATGCTGTCTCTTTTCTTCATCTTGACCTCTCTCTTGCTCTTGGCATCTCACCAAAGATCTGACCTTGGCATCTCACCAAAGGTCCCTTCTCTTGACATCTCACCAAGAGTCTCTTGATCTTGGCATCTCACCAAAGATCCTCTCCTTGGTCTCTCACCAAGTGAATTCCTCTCTTGCTCTCTCTTGTTCTCTCAACAAGAGTGCTTGAACTACCCAAGAATGGGTGCGCCCTCTTGCCCTAGTCGACCTCACGAGGGAAGGTGAGGGGTTTTCTAATCTAACGACTGAGATTGGATTAGATGGGTGGCTGAGATTTGGTGTCTCTTCACTCACCCTCACTTTAATCATAAAGTCATCTTTTAATTTGCATCTTACAAATTAAATGACTAGGACCCACATTAGGCACTTTCTCCCCCTTAGGCGCTTAGGGAAGAGAAACACTTGCCTTGGTACTTTATTTTAATTAAAAATTTACCACTCCCTCATACCGAGGAAAGTGTTACTCAACACTCCAAGTTTGTCCCTGAAAAATACAAACTTGCCCTTGTTCAATGACTTCTTCAGTCTACACACATGAGACTCTCTCTCATGCACCTCAGGCTTCTTCCCAGAGAAAGCCTCCTGAGGAGTCATGCTCCCCACTGCTCTGTGAGGACTCCTGTTCTGCAGATAAACTGCAGTGTAGCATGCCTCATCCCATAGAAATAGTGGCAACCCCTGATCATGTAGCATGGCTCTCGCAGCCCCAACAATGGCCCTGTTCTTCCTCTCAGCAACCCCATTCTGCTGCGGGTTGTAAGGAACAGTCAACTCCCTCCTGATGCCCTCTCCTACACAAAAATCCATAAAATCCTTGGAGGTATACTCACCCCCATTGTCCGATCTCAGGACTATGATTTTTTTCTCTGTCTGGTTCTCCACAAGAGCTTTGAACTCTTGGAACTGACTGAAGAAAATCCAGGACTTCTGAGAGAAGTAATCAATGAATACAACATAGTATAGGGATCCAGTTAACGATGTTGAAGACATCGGGCCACATACATCTGAATGTATAAGATCAAGTATCCCTGTTGCTCTACTGTCACTGCTTGGAAAAGCAGTCTTGGTGTACTTTCCCAAGATACACCCCTTGCACAACTCATGGTGCTCTGAACTGAAATCTGGAACTCCCGTCACCAACTCCCTCAAAACTCACAAAGCCCCATGGTGAAAATGTGTCATCCTCCTGTGCCATATCTCACATAGGTCGTTGTTGTTGCTGGTAGAATGAATCAATGCTTGCACTGGCTAGAATAAGAACTTGTACAACCTCTCATGTCTAGTACCAATCACTTTGGCTGAAGTGATGTTGGACCCTTTGGGGAAAAGAAGCACCTGCCCATCACAGGACAAGACCTCATAGCCCTTCTCCTCAATAGTAGAAACTGACACTAAGTTCTTCTTCAAGCCCGGAACATAAAGAACCTCCGTCAAAATCATGGGAGACAAAGACTCCCTCCGAAATGATACGGTCCCACAACCAGCCACCTTGACCTCCCGATCATCTCCAAGCACTACCTCTGCATCTCCACACTGAGTAGGATCCGTCAAGTGCTCACGAACCGTTTTCATATGGCGAGAGGCACCACTGTCAATATACCAAGTATCGGGAGTAGTGGTCCTCGATGATAGACACGCAATCAAGGAAAATTCCTTGTCAAACTTGGTGGAAAACTCTTCCACCTCTACTGAAGCTGTTGTTTGTCTCGACCTTGGCATCTCACCAAAGGTCCCTTCTCTTGGCATCTCACCAAGAGTCTCTTGATCTTGGCATCTCACCAAAGATCCTCTCCTTGGTCTCTCACCAAGTGACTTCCTCTTGAAGTGACTGTTGTCCCAACTTTCTATCTGCTAAAATTTCTGCCTCTCTTCAACCTGGCTCTGATACCATGTTAGAATATTTCAGATCCCAACCCAGTTTCAGTCTCACTGATTTTTCAGCCAAAGTTAAATGCCAAACCCAATTTCAACATTGTTTCAGCATATGTCTCAGCACTGTTTCAGCATATGTCTCAGTATTGTTTCAGCATATGTCTCAGTACTGTTTCAGCATATGTCTCAACACTGTTTCAGCATATGTCTGAACACTATTTCAGCATATGTCTTAGCACTGTCTCAGCACTGTTTCATCATTGTCTCAGCACTGTTTCAGCATATGTCTCAGCATTGTTTCAGCATATGTTTCATCACTGTTTTAGCATATGTCTCAACATTGTTTCAGCATACGTCTCAACACTGTTTCAACATATGTCTCAACACTATTTTTCAGCATATGTCTCAGCACTGTTTCAACATATGTCTCAGCACTGTTTCAGCATATAAAAACTTAACAGAAAATAAACTTCAGAACTGAAACATGAGGATTTTGAACATCGTTTTCAATGCAGAAATAAAATATCAGCAGTATGCAAAACTCAGAAAATATAGACACAAAGATTTTCGGTCTAACTTTGACCCTGGAAAAACCCACAAGGGGAAAACCAGTGAGAGAGGGCTTTTTATTATTTATGAGCTTCTGAGAAATTTATTTACAGCATATTCATCTTCAGAAATTTACACAAACTTATCTGGACATTCCTGTAGCTTTGCTCCTTGATTTCTAAACCAGAAATCTGTACCACTGTATGACTGTCCCAACAATTAATGTTGTACGGACTGTCTCAAAATTTGTGCTAAAACTCTGCTAAGACTGTACAGAAAACCCAGCATGAACAGCTCCTTGTAAACCGTGTTGTACGACCCCGAAGATTCGTGCCAAACTATACACATTGTACGGAAATACACTCAGAAATTTATTACAGCAGTTACCTCAATTTCTGTGCCAACAAATGATGTACGATAGCCTTGGAATGCATGCCAATACTCTCAGAAATTGCATCTGTTGTCCTCCTTGATTTCTATGCACGTTAAATGCTGTACGACCTCCACAAATCCATATGGTATGGCCTGTTCTTCCTTGCTGTCTGTTGCCTCGAAATTTGTACTTCTCTTTGCCTTGGGATACGTGCTCTCCTTCAGGAAATTCTATCTCTTTTCTTCAGCTCGACCTCTCTCTCGCTCTTGGCATCTCACCAAAGATCTGACCTTGGCATATCACCAAAGGTCCCTTCTCTTGGCATCTCACCAAGAGTCTCTTGATCATGGCATCTCACCAAAGATCCTCTCCTTGGTCTCTCACCAAGTGAATTCCTCTCTTTCTCTCTCTTGTTCTCTCAACAAGAGTGCTTGAACTACCCAAGAATGGGTGCGCCCTCTTGCCCTAGTCGACCTCATGAGGGAAGGTGAGGGGTTTTCTAATCTAATGGCTGAGATTAGATTAGATGGGTGGCTGAGATTTGGTGTCTCTTCACTCACCCTCACTTTATTCATAAAGTCACCTTTTAATTTGCATCTCACAAATTAAATGACTAGGACCCACATTAGGCACTTTCTCCCCCTTAGGCGCTTAGGGAAGAGAAACACTTGCCTTGGTACTTTATTTTAATTAAAAATTTAACATGGTTCTCCCTGTTTGCATAAGGTCTCTACCTTTCAGTGTGGTCAACTCTCTCCAGCTTGGGAAAACCCTTCTCACTACAGCGTCGATTTCACTCTTCTAGGATTCAGGATGGTTCGAGGAGATCCATGGCATAGAGGACGACTCCAGCATAGAATATTTCCTCTTCCTTGGACTCAACAAGAGGCAATGGCAATGACAAAGAACTTCAATATCTACACTCCTCCCAAAATTCACACAGAACTTAAAATCATGGAGGCGGATGTCCATTTGGAGAGAGTTACAACACTAGATAGGGATATTGACGTTGAGCTTATTGTTTGGATACCCGACACAGGGTCCTCAAGATCTCAAGAAACTGAATATTATCGCACTAGATCTCAAGAAACTGAATATTATCGCACCATTGACCTTTACGAGCACGTTAAGGCTCTCTAGCACGTTAAGGTAACAATGGAATTTCATTGTAGTTGGAATATCTCCAGTTAAATATCAAAGTGGTGGGCCAAAAAGTCTCCCTCTTGGCAGTAAAGACATCGGGCTTAAATTTCAATAAACCAAGAAAATGTATCCCTCAAGTTCCAAAGGACAATGTCCCCTCTCCTCTAGTTTAATTTCCCTATGCTTTGATATTTAGTTTTATGTATTTATCACAGAGGTGGTATAAAGACAGACCAACACTAATTAGACTACTAGCTAGTTGTAGATAGGTCTTCTAGTTTTTTGGATTGTTATCTAGTTGTCAAAGACAAATATTTTTTTATAAACTCAAGGAAGTTAGCCTTAAGCAACAACTATTTTGTTGTTGGTCCAGTTTCACAATTGGCAGACCAACAACTGGACACATGTATTTTTGTCAATATTAATATATTATAGTATAGATAGCTTTAAAAAAGATAGAGAGAATTACAAATTATGATGGGTAAGTGCTACACGGTCATACATCATACCATAAGATCAACCATACTATAAGAGCAACACCATATAACTTGAAAATGTTTCACTACTTTGTGTGCTCACACTTGAAAATAATTGCATCCATAAACAATAGAAAAATAGTGAATTGACTCAATATGTTGAAGTTGATTATACTTCATGTTATTAGTCCTTGCCAAGGGAATATAGCAATGAGTTTGCTATTGATTTGACATTAATTTGCTTTGTATTTTAAATTTATATGTGTAGTGTAATGTTTAACTTAATAAAACAAATATATATTTTTTGATATAATTAAAATATTTGTTTTTATTATTTCTCATTGGTTGATATATTCCAAGTCTTATTGTTGCCTTCACGTATTTCAATATTTGAAATTAATTACATAATCAATAAACTTGGTTATAAGTACCTAGTACTTTTTATATAAAAAATTAAGAAAAAAAATGTGAAAATGTCATGTGTTCTCTCATTATTACTATCCATTTATTTCATTATTATTGCATTTCTAAATACACTCTATTTCCAAATTTACTTGGTAGGAACTAAGCTGCCATGCAACCCTTGTTAAAAAATGCATATCGTACTCCTAAGACCATTTCTAAGACCAAGCACATGTGATGTGAAATGTTTCAATAAATTATTTCACATTTAATCTAGAAAAATAAAGTCATAGAGAGCATCGACGTTCGCAAGGAATAAATGTGCAATTTCCCCTCAAGAGAACCATCGGCATTCATCTCAACTTTATAAAACAAAGTAACAAATTAGAGCATCTATAGGTAAAGATATCACTGGCGAGGTCAACTATCGATAAATCACATGCAAATGGTAGCTCCATTTGAGGGCGTTCTAGAAACATGTCTTCTGGAATCGAGTAATCACCTAAACTTAATAAGTAAGATCCGTGCTACTTTTACAACTACAACCTCTACAACAGTTAGCTCCAACATTGCAGAGTACCCTACCTAGTGCAAAATGGAAGGCTTTAAAAATACATTTAACAGACAAGAACAAAAAAAAGTTATATTGATTAAACATAATTAAACCTCGAAAATTAGCTACATTCTAAAACCGATTGATGGATTAATAGTACTAAATCTATATTAATTATTTTAATTTAATCAAAATTTAAAAAGAAAATATCAAAAAACATTAAATATTAAAAACAATTACTCATCATGATCTTAAAATAATGTTTATCAATGTTCTTGAAAATAATTGATGATGATGATGATGATTAACGTCCACTAAGATCGAATTGGTCTATTGGATCTTAAGAGGGTAAGTGATTACTTGTGATTCTTTAGAATTTTGTTTCTATGCTCGAAAAACATTAAGAGAAGCTTTCCAAGATCACCATATTTTTCTTGTGTTAAGAGGTTAGGAAGGTTGGTAGTGTGATAAATATTTTAAAAATGAGATCTAATATGGGTATAGGCTGGACAATCTAAGAGAAAGTGTTTTTAATCTTCAACCTTCTTAGTGTCACAAAGGTGACACACTCTTTCATCCCATGGCGTTTTAGGAATTGACCAATGCCCAGTTTCACTATGGAGCTCRTGAGAATTTGTTCTTATCTTAGCAATGCTTATTTTTTTCTTTACACTAGGCAAAACATATAGATAATTTTGATCTTCTAGATTATGGTTGATTACATCTTTATAATACCTTAATTTTATTTTTTCCTCTAACTCTTTATCACACCACATTTTCTCCTTAAATTTTGATTTGACGTTTTTTTTAATAATATCTTTATTCTGCAAAATGGTTTCTTCCATGATTCCCCAATAGCTTAGCCAAGACCAGGTGTCTTTATGCCATCCTCACTTGAGTCGATGGTGGTTATGACTTGATTTTGAAGCAATTTTAGGTAGCCTCTTGTCTTCCATGTTGTTTAACTTGTTCTTATACATTAGGTATCTAGTCATAGCCATGCTCTCAATGGGGAAGAGGTTTGTTTCTAAGAAGAGGATGGGATAGGGCGTATTTCCTTAAATTTTGAGTTTATAGGTTATAAAATTCTTTTGTATTTGCTCTATCTTTCTCCAGGATTCACTAGAGATACTACAGCCCCATACTTCGCATCCATAAAGGATAACAAGTGTAACAAGAGTCTCAAAGAGGAGTTTCTTCTTATCCCAACTCCAAAGATCAACTGATTTACAATTCTTTCAAAACTCATAATAAGCTTTCCACCCCTCAATAATCATTTTCTCAATGCTATAATTCCAATTGAGCTTGTGGTGAATATCGATTCCAAGATATTTATATGAAGTCACTTCCTCCAAGTTGTTGTTGTCATATACAAAGGTATTATAAGGGATCTTATTGGATTTAATAATCATGACTTTAGTCTTATCAGTATTAACAGTCATACCCACATTGGAGCAAAAATCCTTGAGGATTCTTAGTTGGTTTTCAAGATCATGGGGACTCCTTGCCATAAGAATGCTATCATCGGCATAAAGAAGAAGATTGATGACTATACCAATGAAGAGTAAAGCCAACACAACCTACTTTTTCCAAGCATTCTTCTAACTTGTCAATGTATATGCCAAAAAGGGTAGGGGACAAGGGACAACCTTGTTTGACTCGATATTTGCACTTAATCTATTTTGACCAGCCCTTAATGTTTTTAAACTTAACAATAACATTCTCATACATCCTTATTGCAACAACCCTCAACTATTAATACTCTATGCGGATGATAGTAGATGCACTCGATGACATACTTTATGACAACTACAGCCCTATGTAGCTATCATCATGAGCTTTCTAGTTATTACACCTCTATGGTAGCAGGTTTCAAACATTCTTATACCACCAACACCTTGGTTGTTTTTTTTTTTTTTTTTGACCATGGGAACAACAACCTCCCAAGAGTATATCCATCAACCTACAAGCCAGATATACCAATAACTTGTGACTTAACAGGGGCGAGACGTCCCGAGGCCCACCGAAATGAACCTCTATCCCAGGGGTCATCTACCCTTCTAGCCTTGTCACAACAGGCCAATATGAACATCCCTACCCCCACCGGTTTTGAACCTGTGACCTCTCGAAAAATAACACATGTTCTTAACCATTAATTGTTATAATAATGTTTATGAAGTTCATGAAAACTTGTAATTTTGATAATATTAACTTTTTTTTTACTTTACTTTGTAAATTTTTTATCAAAATCCTAATAAATGATTAATTTATTTCATCTTTATCTTCCAATGGTAAGAAGATATTTTGTCAAAGTCTTAATAAATGAATGTACTACAACCATTTTATTTTTTTAAATCGTATAATCCTATCAAGATATTTTGTCAAAGTCTTAATTAATGAATGTACTACAACCATTTTATTTTTTAAAATCTTATAACCATGATGAATAATAGCATCACACAATCACAAAGCACATATGCATGGGGATATCATAAAATATAACACAAATATATTTTTAAGATGGGAATTAATTAAATTAAATCACAAAGATGCAATTAAAATTATACTTACAAGTGGTGTTTAAATTTTAAAAATGAGCTAAAATCTTGATGTTAATAAAGCCATCGAGACATCCACCAAAATACAGATTGTTAAATTTGGTTTTTCATTGGTTTTTCCTTTTTTTAATTAAATCCCGTCAAGCGGAAGACAAACATCGAAGTAGGAGAAGACAAAGGAATCTGCCACATGGATCCAAAACAACCCAAGTCAAGGTCAATAGTTTGCATAAGAACACTAGGATATCCAAAGGACATCAACAATTTTCTTTCCCAAGAAAGCAAGTGTAAAATATTTTCTATAACTTGTTAAGACTATATTCAATTGGAAATAATTTCAACTAGGCAATCATTCATGAATGGAATCACTTGTTAAGACTATACTTAATTGGAAATAATTTTAATTAGGCAATCATTCTTGATTGGAATCGAGTAGATCATTAATGTTGCTAAATTTGGGTAGCTAATTACTTAGAAGAGTGCTAAATCTACAATCCAATATAATAACAATGTTGTTACGTAGATAAGTAACACTTATATATAGGCTACAAAGAAAAATCTAGTAATTATAATTAATAATAATAAAATACTATACGTTATAATATATATATATATAAATATATATATATATATATATATATATATATATATATATCTTATTAGTAAAAAAGAAAAAAAWTTGATATATACATTAAATATAAAAACCATTATATAAAAAAATAAAAGGAGAGGTACATATTTAGACATAAATTGTAATTTTTTTTTTCCAAATGATCACTCTCAAATAATCACATAATAGTCTATTTGATTTCTCGTAGGTTATGTTCCAGTTGGTGAGTCTCGAGGAGAGTTCTTGTTGTGTGGCCTAAGGTCATGATTCAATCGGTGGTCCATCCAAATAGCAATAATTTAGGAAATCAGTCTAAATCAGGGCTTTACTGAGTGGGTCAAACTAGATTAATTAAAAATGAGATTAATTGATTATTTGATGTCATTTTAGGYGGAAAAGGTAATGTTCATAAAGTAATTAAGTAAAAATATGTGTTCTAAAGTGACTTTAGGAATAAAGGTGAAACTTATAAAGTCACTTTAATCATTTAAGTGAGTATTAAAAGGTAAAAGGGTCAACAAAAAGGTCAAAATGAAAAAATGAAGGATAAAAGAAAGATGGGGGCTCATTTCTCTCATTATGTTTATCATTTCTATTAAAATCAATTTGGAGAGAGTTATTGTGGCTTGCTAGGGTTCTCGATAAAAACCTTCATTGAGAATTGGTTTTGGTGGTGAAAGATTCCACCCTAGCTTATCTGTAGGGGAAATCATTCAGATTTTCCATTTGCATTCATGGTTACTGAAGTTGATTTTGTTTTGGTGTAAATTGGGGTTTGTGGAAGCCATAATTATTTTAAAGGAGGCTATATTATACTTTGGGGGTTATGTTGCTTTAGTGGAGGCGAAAATTGATTTTGGAGGCCAAGTTCTTTGTGTAGGTTGAGTTTTACATGGAAGGTGTCAAAATTCTTTCTTGTAGGGTTGGGTTTCTTGTGTGGGGGGGTGTCATCCTTCTTGGGGGAGCATGTTCACTCAAGAAAGGCCTTAACCTTTGGAGAAGATGCCATATTATTTAGTGAGGCTGCCATCTTCCTTGTAGAGGTCAAGTTTCCAGCTATGGAAGTTGATTTCTTTATGGAAGGGGCTGATCCTTTCTTGTGTGGGATACATACTTATTGATGGGTCGATCTGAACCTAAATAAATGCCCAACATATGTAACAAGTCAAACTCTAATAAATTTAGATCGGGTTGTGGTGTTCATTTGTTGTTGTAGTGGTTTGGTCAAGCTATTTTTCTATTGTTTTCTTGCTGACATAAATTGCATGTAGTATATAAAACTTTATTGGGCATAAAATCTTCATTTACCATTGAAAACCGCATTGAGAAAACCAACCAACAAATACATAAACAAACAAAAACAAGGAAAGGGGTTTTATAGTGAGATTTGGGCATATTAACAAATTGTTTGACAAAAGTCATGAGCTAGAAATACACTTAAAATATTACAACAGTAAGTAAAAATTTATAATAATAGTAAGGATGGTTATTACAGTGGTATCGAAGCTAATGTTCATGCCAACTTGTGTATTGCATGTTTTTTTTATGACTCCGAGTGAAGAGGATCACATATAGAAGAAGAAGGCATGGAGGGGATGGAAATATTTTTTAGTTAAAGTCAGAAGGAGAGGAAGACACAGAGGACATAAATGAACAACCAAATGGTAGTGTTATGCATATTCTAAATGATTTGGAAAAAAGACAGAATGTCATAGTAAGAGTACAAAGTGACATAACAAGGCAACAACACCATATGGTTGATTTTCTCACCCGGCTTGTGAGCAATACTCAAGGGAACCAAAACAATGCAGATCATAATGGTGCATGAAGGACTGATGGCAGCCATGGTAACAATGGGGACCATGTTGAAGGGAGCAACACTCATGTACCTACACACAATAACATTGGGACGACTAGTAGGATTACTCCTAGACCTCATATGTCTCAATTCTTGGTAGGACAACAAGCGAGAAATCACGGGAAACAAGGATAAGGGGAAGATTTTACATATTATTTGAGGGAGTGTCAGACACTTGGTGAGGAGTTTTAGGTAGCCATGTCTTTGCAGGATTTTTGTACTATCAAGTACATGAATAGGCCTAGATATTTCAACAGGGGCCCATAGAGTTGAGAGCTTCAATGGAAAGTTGGGAAATTGTTCATCCCTTACTTTGATGGCTCTAGCAAATCCACTATTTGAGTGTGGGTACAAAAGTTGGACACTTATTTCCAACTCAACCCCATGATGGAGACAAAGGAAATCAAATATGCCACCTTGCATTTGAATGGAGAGACCCATGAGTGGTGGTACCATGGGCTAGTCACATTGGGGCATGTAGGTATTATATCATACTTGGACCACACAGATACTTATGGATCGATTTGACATAAGGGACCCATAGTTACACTTCAGGGAGTTAGCACAACTCAGGAAGAGTGGGACAACAGATACCTACATTTCAAAGTTTTAGAGGATCGCAGTCATGGTGACCGATGTGTCTGGACATAGGTTGGTTATGTTTTTAACTGAAGGACTATCTGCAACACTGCATGGGTGGGTTAAGGCCTCCAAACCAAGATCTCTACAAGATGCCATCACTAGGACAAGAGACATAGAGCATGCAGTCCCAAAGAATAGATTTTCTCCTAAACCTTTCATTTCTCAAAAGAACAAAGACAAGAAACCCTTATAGAAGGAGTGGACCAGGAGAGATAGATTGGATGAGGATGATTGTGTTGATTATTTGGGTTGGTTGCCATTGATGTCAATCCTTGAAGAAATTCTGGTAGCGAATTTCGATAGCACAAAGGTTTGGGTAATGGACCAAGGTTTGTTTTATGTATAATGGTATGAGTTTTAATATATTTGAAGGTAAGAATATTTTGGATGGATAGTACATGTCATGCCATTTTCGTTCGTATGTGTAACGTCACATAACTCCTCACGGTTAGAGAGTTATGTCCATGTGAAGTTGGAGAACCCTCATGACTCATCTAGAAGCCCCAAAATGTCAAAGTAGTCAAAGTGGTTGAAAAGAAGAAATTATTTAAATAATAAAGTGAAGTAATGAGTGTACTATAAGTCAAAGTTGATACAAAAGAAATTATTTAAATAATAAAGTTAATGGAGAAATTATTAAGTGGACACGTTGTTAGAAGTGGGTTAGCCCTAAAATAAGGAAAGTGTGTTAAGATGGTTAGAAGGTAATTTAAATAATAAAGTGAAGTGATGACTGTACTATAAGTCAAAGTTGATACAAAAGAAATTATTTAAATAATAAATTTAATAGAGAAATTACTATGTGTACAAGTGGTTAGAAGTGGGTTAGCCCTAAAATAAGGAAAGTGGGTTAAGATGGTTAAAAGGTAACCCCTTGAGGAAGCTACATGAAAGTATAAATAAGAGGCAAGACTCTCTCATTTTAATCACGCTTGAGCATATTGAATATCTACAAGTGAATGAGGTAACCAGTGGATATCTAAGTCGAATTTCAGAGGGAAGGTGAAGTAAAGAAGGCCGAAATTCAAGGGCAGATACATTTTTTTGATGATGTTTTCTAATGTATGTTATTTACAGGTCATCTCACCATTTTCGCAATAATTTTTTTTATAGAATGATTTAGACCGTGAAATTGGGAGGACGTTGAGGAAACAAAATACTACAGAATGTACTCTAACCAACACATTTGGTCTTACTGAATTTGGATCTTTTATAAAGAAGTTGTGGTGTTTTTGCCCGAAACAATTGTTTTAGACTAGTTTCAAGACTAGCCACAAACCCTATTTTCCACGGAGTGTAACTCCAAAAATACAATGACCCACAAGTTCAAATTCGTACCAAAACTAATTGGATATGTTTTCTCAACGAAATCCCAATTTCACGGTCTGAATCATTCTAAAAAAAAAAGTTATTGCAAAAATGGTGAGATGACCTGTAAATAACATACCTTAGAAAACATCATTAAAATAATTTATCCTCCCTTGAATTTCGGCCTTCTTTACTTCACCTTCCCTATGAAATTCGGCTTAGATATCCTTTGGTTACCTCAATCACATGTATATATTCAATATGCTCAAGTGTGAATAAAATGAGAGAGCCTTGCCTCTTATTTATACTCTCCAAGTGGCTTCCTTAGAAGCATCTTCTAGGCCACTTTGTCCACATAGCCACTTTACCACTTAACCCATTTTCCTCATTTTAGGGTTAACCTTCTTATAACCACTTTCCATAATTAGAAAGTTCTCCATTTACTTTATTAGTTAAATAATCCTCCTTGACTTTGTCACTTCACTTTATTATTTAAATAATCCTCTTTGACTTTGTCACTTCACTTTATTATTTAAATAATCCTCTTTGACTTTGTCACTTCACTTTCAACTTCAACTTCGTAAGACCATAACTCTCAAATCGTGAGGAGTTATGTGATGTTCCACATACCACCGGTCTAGAATAGTCTTACCAACAAATATATCAAAACTCATATCATTATACATCAAACAAACTTGGGTCCATTACCCGAACTTTCTTCAAGGGTTGACATCAATGACAACCAACCCAATTAATCAACAGTTCCAAGTTGTGAAATCTGGAGGAATTGCATAAAAGACACTGAAGAACATTGTGTACCATTTTTAGATCTTTATTCATTGCATGTACATAGTTATGATTATTTCAAGTTAAGGTTGTTGGCTAATCCAAAACTAGTCATGTGAGACTAAAGTAGTGTTTGATGAAAATGTTAGTCTCTTGTTGTTAAAGTTAAAGAAGGTTCACAGGTATGTGATCATATACACCAGGTCTATTACAGACTTACAAATCAGATTTGGATGATGAAATTTATGAGGGATTTTGGTTGAGGTACATGTTGGGTACATGGTTGAGACAAGTAGTTGATGAGTTAACACATACATGAGGTGTATAGTTGATGATGTTGGTACATCTTGATGAGTCATAGTTGATGAGTAGTTGATACATGATTGGTACATGGTTGGAGGCACTTGTTAGTAGTATTGTTGACACATGGTTTATGGATGATGTAGCATACTTGTATTGGTATATTATTAGAAGCACATATTGATCTTAGTGATGATTATGAGTTGTTGTGTTATGCTTGGTTGATGCACTTGTTCATGGTACAGGTTGAGGTATAGGTTGGTGCATGATTGATGCACTTGTTTATGGTACAGTTTGATTACAGGTTGTATGGTACAGGTTGATTACAGGTTGAGGTACAGGTTGATGCATGGTTCATGTTATTGGTACAGGTTGTTTGGTGTAAGTTGATTGGTATAGGTTTACAGTAGTATATCTCACAATGATAGTATAACAATGGTTCCATCATTCTACTTATACGTCAGGGAGGCTGGACGGGGCAATGACAGGTGGTTGTAGCCACCTTCCGGTTGTAGCCGGAGAACATAGGGGGTTGTAGCCAAAGAATAAGAGAGTTGGAGCTTCCCTCAGGTTGTAGCTTGAGAAACTAGGGGGTTGGAGCCTCCTTCCAGTTGCAGTTGGAAAACAAAGGAAGTTGGTGCTTCCAATGAATGTAATTCTTAAATACATATAAGAAAAAACATTATGTGGTTTTCTCCCACTTTGGGTTTCCACATAAAAACACTGGTGTACTGTGTATGTGTATGATTTCTCATTTGTTCATTGTTTATTTACTCAACAACTATTGGATGATAATGCTACATTGAATTAACACTTTCATTTTATGGTTAAAAATGATTAAATTTCTCTATTATTGATTCACCCCCCCTCTCAGTAATCCAACAATTGATATTAGAGTAGGTTCCTTCAGGAAACAGTTTAACCACAGGAAGAAGATTATGGATTATTCTGATAATGGAGTAGCATTGTTTAATGGTCAGAATGGTTTAAAGTATGAGTTATGTGTTGATTTTTCAATAAGCAAGGTTAAGCATGAAGTTCATTCCATTTTTAGCATTTAACCATAACCAATAATGTTGCAACAACCAAGATCATAAGAAGAAACACCATGCACAAGAACACAAGAAGTATAATGGGAAACCCTTCTCAACAAGGGAAGAAAACCCAGCCAAAATCCTTTGTTATATTCTTCAAGATAAATACCTTCACCACCAATGAAACTTAGCACAAAAGAGGGTGCTCAAACCCTAGAAGACTAGCACCCAAGAGAGGTGCGCACTTTTCCCAAGAAAATGTACTTGCTGAAATTTCCAAACCCACATGAAAGATATATTTCCTCAATTGGGAATTTACCTTTACGTATACTAGACTGGACCTGTCAACAAAAGTGCCTATTGGCACAACAAGGCCGACCTCACTAGCTCACAATATAATTAATATTAACTAGATTAATTATATTTTACATTAATTATTAATAACATTAAGGTGGGGCCGACATGTACCCTTTACATTACAATTAGGGTTACAGGAAGGTCTGACTCTTGAACAATATATCAAGGGATCTTGTAAACCCACTAGTTCTCATCCACTAAGGGCACATCCATAGGGATTGCCATATCTCTGGTTCACTGCATTACACAGAAGAACCACTTCTTCACTAGTGCTCAACCACTAGGATCACGTTCACCTGTGCTCGTCCACAAGCATGTCCACTCAACATATATTCTTTCCCACTGCGTTATACATGAGAATCATCTGGAGTTCTTCTCAACTCTTTGTAAGGAGGAGGCCATCTCTACGTTCCAACTCTGTCTCATATAGGAACCACACACCCCTCTCAGGGGATTTCTCTTAGGTTTGTAAGCCGGAGAATATCTCACATAGCTGCAATCATCAACATCTCTCAAGTTTGTAAGATGGAGAATGTCTCACATAGCTACAATCATCAACACTCCCTCTCAGCTAGGGATGCATTCTTCATCATGCCAAGTCTCACACGGATGTACTTTGAAATTTTTCTTGGTTGTAGTCATCAACACTCCCTCTCAAATAGGGAGGTATTCTTCACCAAGTTAATTTGGTGAAGATGTCTGCAATCTTCTCCTGTGTAGGAAGGTACTGCATGTGTACTATTTTCCTCTGCATCATATCTATGATATAAGATGTTTTATCTCAACATTTGTTTTACCCATGATTTTGGTCATCATGATGATGTATTGATGATGGTGTACTCAGGCTCTTCATAAGAACTTTTTTCTGAGAAAAGTTACTTTCTTCTCTTTCCAGAAATATCATTTTTGAAAGAGGTTCGCAGGCTACTAGTATATTTGCCTGCGAGAATGTATGATTCTCACAGACTGCCTTAAGCCAGGGTGCGAGAAGTTTGCACTGTGTTGAACTGATAGGGTGAGAACTCTTTCTTAAGTAAGGAAAAATATGAATTCTTGAAGCTTCTAGAAGGGAATCTTCTAGAAGGATGAGATGACATTCGAATGGTTATCCTAGTACTGGATTCCCTGATATTTTGGGATCATTCCTATCCAAGTAACTAATCCATTCTCTCCTATATATGGAGGGAATTCTCATGGAAAAGGTTAGAAGCAAGAAAGCAAGAGATTCATTGGAGAATTAGTGTAAAGGATTGTGTGAAGGACTGATGCTACAACAACTAAGAACTCCAGTAAGTTTATCAAAGGTGGTTGATCTTCTTCATGCAAATGAGAAAGTGTGTGTGTCAGAGTCAAGGGCCATCGAAAGGAAGTTTGCAACATCAAGGCTCAGGTTGTAATCTTTACTTTCCATCAATATGATACAGTAATATGTCCCTTTCCCATAAAGCTAGTTCCACTTTATTGTATAACTCCTTGATCATATACATAGATTGATTGTTGAATAGATTGTGCTTTCTTCACTTTGGTTGGTTTGTGTTGTCTTGGTCTTGACTGCACAAGAGCACTGGAGCGAAGCAGGAGAAAAAAAGACCATAGGAAGTGATTATAAGGTATGTAACTTGTTCTTGCCTCCTAGTTCATTCAATAGTCGAAATCTAGGGAAAGAGTATTATTCTGTCTTGCTTTGTTCTAGATCTAGGTGGATCTAGGGAGATCGATTTGTGTTCGCACTTACGGATTTATCCAATAAAAAAATTGGTGACTCCGCTGGGGAACAATCCCATTTTCTTTGTGTCTTTTGGTGTTTTTCTGTGGCCATTTGCTCTGGTTTCACTTTTATCCCTGATAGACCTTCTGGGTCTAGAAGCCTTTTTGAATTTTGCTTCATTTTTCAAATTTTTGATTATGTTCAGGAATTCTCGCACTGCACTTCATTGCAGCCTGCGAGAATAAGTAGATTTCGCACTCTAGCCATAGGTTTCAGTGCGAGGTTCTCGCACCCTGCTCAAGGGTCACCTATGAGAATCAGTGATTCTCACACTGTGTTATATTTCCTACCTGCAAACACCATTTTTCAAAAATTTGGATTTGAGTTTTGGTATTTCGAACTGCCCAGATCAGTTTGAATGCCTCTATGAGTT
>ML783523.1:716410-744257 GCA_009831015.1 Picea engelmannii | reverse complement strand
CACTTGTTCATGGTATAGGTTGAGGTACATGTTGGTGCATGGTTGATGCACTTGTTTATGGTACAAGTTGATTACAGGTTGTATGGTACAAGTTGATTAAAGGTGGAGGTACAGGTTGATGCATGGTTGATGCATGGTTCAGGTTATTGGTACAGGTTGTTTGGTGGAGGTTGATTGGTATAGGTTTACAAAAGTATATCTCACAGTGATAGTGTGACAGTGGTTCCATCATTCTACTTATACATCAGGGCGGTTGGACGGGGCAAGGATAGGTGGTTGTAGCCACCTTCTGGTTGTAGCCAAAGAACATAGGGGGTTGTAGCATCCTTCTGGTTGTATCCAAAGAATATGGGAGTTAGAGCTTCCATCAAGTTGTAGCATGAGAATGTAGGGGGTTGGAGCCTCATTCCAGTTGCAACTAGAAAACAAAGGAAGTTGGTGCTTCCAATGAATGTAATTCTTAAAGACATAAGAAAAAACATTATGTGGTTTTCTCCCACTTTGGGTTTCCATGTAAAAACAATGGTGTATTGTGTATGTGTATGATTGCTCATTTGTTCATTGTTTATTTACTCAAAAACTATTGGATGATAATGCTACATTGATTTAACACTTGCATTTTATGATTAAAAATGATTAAATTACTCTATTATTGATTCACACCCCCTCTCAGTAATCCAACAAATTGAAGGAAATTGAGTAGAAAGAATCTATGTTTTAGTTGCAAGGAGTCATGGGAACCTGGTCACAGGTGTTTGGGAAAGGGTAAGGTGCACTATATAAAGGTACTTTCAGATAGTGATGAAGAGGAGGAAGCAGGTCAAGCACAGGACAACGGGCATGGAAGTCTAGATGATGAGCAACCACATGAGGAGGTTAAGAGTGGGGATATTTCCACTCAGTTAGGCGTTCCTATATTTCACACCTCCAAGGTCTATGGGGTATTATAGGGACATTTTATCATAGTTATGATTGATGGTGGGGCAACCCACAACTTCATTGAATCAAATTTGGTGGCTAGGAGAGACATTCCTACATTAGATTTTGAGGGGTTTGATGTAGTTGGTAGTTGGTGGGCACAACATGTCATGTACATAGAGGATTCTGCAAATGGATGTGACATTGAGAAACTACACAGTGACAGATGACTTTTATGTACTTCAACTAGCGGACACTAATATCATATTGAGTGTTCAATGGCTTGTTCCTTTGGGAAAAAATTATGTTAGCTACCAAGCCATGGAGCTAGAATTCAGGGCAGCAAATGGTAGGAAGGAGGTTTTGAGGGGCATGTCTAGTGGTGCTCCTAGGATTGTTTCAGCCAAATGGATGGAGGGAATATTCAGGCATGGAGACGTAGCTTGTGTAGCAAAATGTTTGATTACTACTTAGAAACCTTTAGATAATAACCAACAATATCATGTGGACATTCAGGCATTATTGAACAATCATGACCGAGTTTTTGGGGAGATTCCACCATGGACACCTCCCGACAAGGGCCTTGAGCACACCATTGAGCTAGAAGATGGGGCCAAACCCATGATTACCACTGTTAACAGACACCCAAAGAAGTTTAAGGATGAGATAGATAAGGAAATAAAGGAGTTGTTGGAGATGGGACATATCAGGCCTAGTTCCAACCCATTCTCTTCATCAATAATTTTGGTTTTAAAAAAGGATGGTACTATGAGGATGTGCATTGATTATCAGGCACTGAATAAGAAGACCATTAAAAATAGATACCCCATTCCTAAGATCGATGATTTGTTATATGAGTTGCATGGGGTCATGTACTTTTCGAAGATTGATCTTCGATCAGGCTATCATCAAGTAATACCCATGTTTCCCCCAATTTGTAAATATAACTATAACTGGCCAAGAGACTATGGCGGACTAGATATGTGTCAATGTTTTATTTGATAAACCTTTGTATAAAAGGGTCAATGTATGCATTTTTTGTTTTTAATAGAAAATGGATGTGTTACACAACTGTTGAAAGGGGGGAGTTTGCCAAGATATACCATGGATGCTATGAGAGAGATGGTGAGGGAAACCAAGAATAGTTGAGATGACCCTCACAAAACCAATACCTTACTGGATGTAATTTCTCAACAGTCCTCTGACCCTGAAATGAATTACCAGTCAGGTTGGTAGTTGGAAGGCCCTCCTCAAGAGTTAATGAGGAGATGGGGTAAGGTACTCATCTATAAGGATTCCAGACATGACCACAGTTTGGGGATTCTGACCCACGCAACCTTGCTGAGAAAGGAAATAAAGGAAGTAATTTGGGGGATACAGGCAGATCTGCAGAAAAACGGAGTGGAGAAAACGATCTCTAGAGGAGAAAAGAGAGTTGTTCAACTCTGGAGTTGAGAGGAAAACTGAGAAGCAAGCTCATTCTGGGTGCAAGAATCCATGGGCAAGGTTTTCACCACAAGCTGATAAACGAGGTCGGCGAGTGACTGCGGAAGTACTCGTGCATACCTCCTTGCATGGTATCGAGAAAAACCAGTTGCCAAGATCCTGTGGGAGGAGGCGAGTAACCTTCATCCCTGACTATCGTTGAGCAAGGAGAAAGAGTCTCTCTCAGATCATCATGTCCTAGCTCAGAGGTGGATAATGGTAAATCCATCAAGAGTGGTTGTGACTATGGTTGGGTGGAAATAGGCACCCCTTTCAACAGTCGCTTCACAGTTTCCAATTTTTGATAAGTATTTCATACTTTGTGTAATAAAATGGAGGTGATGATTTCATGTCTATGTTTATGATTAAGTTTTACAGTGTTTGAATAATTATTAGAAATGCTCATTTACTTCTATAAACTGCAATATTTACATGGTCTCCTATTTTCCCCAGTTTAAAAGTTAGAGAGCTATGGGACGTGAGTTTGTAAGTAAGTCAAGTATATGTTGCGGTTTCTGCACTGGCTGGAGATTTCCTAAGGGGACTTTTCCCCAAGATGGAAATTGTAATGCAAGAGTCGGGATGGGTTTATCCAGATCATTTCGGTGTAGTCGACCTCTTGAATTCCCTTCGTGGGAAGACTAAGATTGAATTTGGTGGAAGTAGGGCGCCTCTATTAGACCCTTCACCTGTATGACCAAGGGATCGTGCCTCGAACTTAATCAAATCTCGACTAAAAGATGAGTGTAGCCCTTGAAACTCAATAAGGTTACATATGACCCAGGGTTGGAAACCCCTCACTAAACTTGAAAGGAGTGAAGCTACTCTGGTTCCATAACTCTAGGAATTCGGAGCTCCAGGACATATGACTTCACAACCCTCGAGAACAGTGGAAGGCCAAAGATGTGAATTGATGAGAGCCATGGATCTAGGAATCCATTGGGGATCTCTCTCATTAAGTACTTCGACGAAGTCCCACTTCGAGAGAATAGGGGTGGTATAACGCCGAAACTCTCGAATACTGGAGTTTCGAAGTTAGTCAGGACCGTTGAGAGTAGAGGGGCATGTGTCCATAGATCAACGACTATCTGAAAGTCCGGTTATCCGACGATATCAAAATGAAAACAAAAGAGCGTGAAATTTTCTCCGAAGCTCTGCAAGCTAGATTAAATCTTGGTTGTGAATGCTAGGTGCACGTGGCGATATATCGGGCATGGTTCGGAGTTCGAAACTCTAGGGGGAAGATGGAAGTTACATGCCAAACTCCCGAATGTCAAATTTACGAAGTGACGTAGATCGTCGATCCTTATATCCTTCGAGTTCCTTCTCAATTGTCGATCTAAGGACTTAGTTGAGAACCCCTCTTAACTGCCAAACCAACCAGAGCACGTCATGGGAGAGACATGTGCCCCCGCCCTCCTTAGTCCCCTATCAAATGTCATTCGTTCGACCTGAGCCATTGGATGAGAGGCTACATGGCAGGAGATCCTACAGTCCGGAGGAACTTGGCCGAGAGTCTTCAAAGTGTGAAAACTCCCGAAGTCGCGAATAGTGGAGTAAATCTCAATCATTGATAGGTAGGGGACATGTGGCTCTAGATCTTATAGTTCAGAGAATTGGCACTCCGAGGGATTCAAGATGTGGTTAGTTGATAAGCTCTGAAGTCGGAGTTTCGAAGCAATGAGAGCCATGGATATATGGATCTATGTGGAAATACCTCGACTGTGATATCTGAAGGACTTTAGAAGGTTGTTTGTCTGGGTTTGACGTGGCTCACTGACATCATACAGGGTAACGTGGACCCACAACTAAGGTGCCACGTGCCACTAGGATATGGATGTTTTGCAGATTCCTTATGCCTATTAGAGTGTGACCTGTTTCAACCCCTGATGAGGGCACATGTCACCCCTGACCCTTGTTACGTGTTAGCCCCTGATACGTGCCCACCTTTCCAAAGTGTTTGGTGAAGTGACCGAGACTTCGAGAGTTTGGGACTTTGGGACTCCAGAGGATTTGGGGTGTAGCATCGTAGAGAGATCGAAAGACTCGAAATTCGAAACCACGTGGCAATCTTACGATACTTCAAGAGTTTAGGACTCCAAGAGGTCTCATGCATACACAAAAAGGGGTGCTTAGAACTAAACAATGAATTATCCTTAGGCGTATGCCTTAATAAGGAGGAAGATCCATCGTCGGGTTAAATGGTGGATGGATCTCCACCATAGATACAGGAGCACTAGGATCTCCGAGACTTAGGGGAACTCTGGATGATATGTGTGAGACGGATCCATGTGGATTCCACATGGCCCTTGACTAATAACACTTGAAGAGCTTAGGGAGGAAATGCCTTGCAAACCAGGACTCAGATTTTAGTATGGTGGCGACCGTTAGAAATATCTTGGCGAGCAGAAGTCGATGGAGATCCCAGAATTAGGATTTGAGATAGTTAAGGAAAACAAAATTTTGATGCCCCACCCCTTAAAAAAGTATTTAGGAGTCGAGTGCGTTACAAATTGGTATCAGAGCATGGAAACAACATTTGGCCTTCTTGGGCTCATGCACGAGTCGCATAAAAAATATTATTAGAGAACTTTAAGGGGTACCACGCTACCTTACCACCTTATATAAGAAACTTGTATGAACCTCTACTGAAGAGAGGAATGGAACCTTTTACTGTTGATAGATGTTTTGGAAATCTGCACTGTATGTTGCTAATGTTTCCAAATAAAGAAGCTAACTTCACTTTGCAATGGTACATGTTTTTCATGAATTAGTAGATCATTAACTAACAAAAAATGTTTTATCAGCACTCAAGTAGTCAGTGAACAACAAGAAAACTACGATGTAAGGGATGGTGGCACACCATGATTTGGGAGAAATCTCCCACAATAGAGAGGAAGAATCTGATGAAAGGAGGGAGGTGGAAACCTCTCTAGATTTGGCCGAAACTGTAAGAGGCCTTATGACATAATTATAGAGTTGTAAGGTTGACAATGAAAGGTCGATAAAGGAACAATAAAAACATAACGAAATTAATGCAGTCTTACTACAAAGTCTATCAGATATACAAAGACAATTGCAACATGGTCCAGCTTCCAGTCATATGGACATACATCGTACTAAGAAAAGTCCAAGTCCACCTGAGATAAAAAAACATGGTCTTGAAAGTGGCCACACTAGGAGGAGCACCTCAAGGAAGGCCCAACATGGAGCCAAGAGACACTCACCAGAAGATTCCTCGGAGGACACCGACAACTCCAAGGAATCCTCTAGTGGAAAAACTAGTTCCCATTCCTAAACGAGAATAAATAAGAGGAAACACTCCAAGATTCATGACCCTGAAGAGTTCAAGTAATTCAAACCACCCACCATCGATGGAGAGATTAAGAAGGGGGAAGTAGCAAAAGTTTGGCTACTCGGATTGAAGAAGTAATTCAAAGTCCATGACTACTCTGAAAACTTAAAGGCTTAGATAGCCATCTTCAACTTGAATGGGAATGCTTCCATTTGGTGGGAAGACCTTAGGAATGTGAAAGGAATCCATGAGAAGAACTTGTCATGGAAACAATTTGAGAAATACTTCAAGAAGAAATATATGTCAGAAAAGTACTTTGATGGGAAAACCAAAGAGTTCTATGAACTCAAGCTAGGACAACTCACCATAGATGAATATATCAACAAATTTCTTGAGGAGTTGATGAGGTATGTGCCCTACATAAAGGATGAAAAGTTAAATATGCAAGGATTTATTAGTGGATTACCTCAGTCCTACTGGAAAAGTATTGAAATTGATGAGCCAAAGACTTTAAAAGATACTATTTGAAAGAAAAGGTATTCTATGATCAATTCAAGAGTAAGACAGAACCCCATGAAGACTGGAAGAAGAGAAACAATCTGATATTCAAGAAGAAGGGGTTTAAATCCTCAATATTTAAGAACCATGGGAAAATCTCTAGGATGAGCCTTCCTACCAAAAGTGTGTATCAACAAAATTTTCCATCTCAGAGTGGAAATAAACCATTCGGAGTAGACCCAAGTAATAATGATAACACAAAGAGAGAACCCTTGAAATGTTGGGGTTGTGGAGAAGAACGTATGTTGAGAGATTGTCTTCATAGGCAACAGAACAATAGAAGGGTCTACAATGTTCAAGAGGCTACCACATTCAATGATGTGACTAGGAGCATGCCACAAATTTATGCAGCCTTGGATAACAGACAAGCTGACCACCAATCTTTAGTTGTAGAGATAGAAGGTATGATTGTCAACCATCATGTTTCCATTTTAATTGACTCTGGTTATAATTTGAGTTACGTTTCCCCTCAAACTGTCGAGAAATGTAAATTGCAATGATTTAAACTTGTTAAATCATGGCTGGTACAACTAGCCACTAGAACCAAAACAAAAGTAACAGAGGTTGTACCAGCATGCCAATTCGTTATAAGTGGATTTCTCACCCAAGCGAATCTAAACATACTTCCTTTAGGATCTTATGGCCTGCTGATTGGCATGGACTAGTTGGCTTTCCATAAAACCAAGTTGGACTATTACATTAAAACTTTGGAGTGTGAAAATGAAGAAGGAAGAAGAGTAACCCTACAAGGGATTCAAAAGCATGTCTTAGTGAGACAAATATCAACTCTCGAAGTGAAGAAGTATTGCAGAAAGGGGTGTCCCTTGTATGAAATACAAGTGTTGAACTCTGTTGAGAACAACAAACCCAACCTAGAGGACCATCCCATATTAAGAGAATATAAAGATATATTCCTAGAAGAGGTGACAAGTCTACCTCTAAGAAGGGGTATTGAATTTTCAATAGAACTTATACCAAGAGAGGTGCCAACGTCTAGAACACCCTATAGAATGAGTACACCAGAGCTAGTTGAGCTCAAAATACAACTAAAGGAGATGTGAGACAAATGATACATTTAGCTTAGTGTGTCTCCATGGGGAGCACCAACCTTGTTTGTGGAAAAAAAAGATGGCACACTCAGATTGTGCATAGATTATAGACAACTCAATAACATGACCATCAAGAATAAGTATCCCTTACCAAGGATAGATGACTTGTTTGACCAATTAAGGGGTGCTACAATCTCTCCAAGATTGACTTGAGGTCAAGATACCATCAGGTCCGAATTAAGGATGAAGACATCCACAAGACAACCTTTAGGACAAGATATGGTCACTATGAATTTGTGGTGGTGCCATTTGGGCTTACCAATGCACCAACCACTTTTATGTGCTTAATGAATAATGTACTCAGAAATTTCTTGGATAGGTTTGTGTTGGTTTTCATTGATGATATCCTAATCTATTCTAAGAATAGGGAAGAGCATGAAGAACATCTCAAGCTAGTACTTCAAGTGCTAAGAGAACATCAACTCTATGCTAAGTTAAGTAAGTGTGACTTTTTCCAGAAACAAGTCCATTACTTAGGCCATGTTATTTTTGAGGAAGGAGTGACAGTTGATCTTGACAAGATCCAATCCATTATGGATTGGCCTGTCCCAAAAAATGTATCCGATGTCAGATCCTTTATGGGCCTAGCGAGGTACTATAGAAGGTTCATAAATGGGTCCTCTAAGATTGGTTGCCCAATCACCTCCCTTCAGAAAAAGGGGGTTAAATTCAATTGGACATCAAAATGTGAAGAAATATTTCAAGAGCTGAAATACCTTCTAACCAATGCACATGTGTTGAAGATTGCAGACCCAAACAATGACTTCCTTGTGTGTACAGATGCATGCAAGGAAGGGCTCGGAGGATTCCTTATGCAAGAAGGACATGTGATTTTCTACAAATCCAGAAAATTGAATGAGCATGAAGTCAATTATGTGATCCACGATGTGCAATTGGCTAACACAGTGCATGCTTTAAAAATGTGGAGGTGTTACCTCCTGGGTAGAAGATTTGTATTTATGACATGCCATTGTGGGTTGAGGTACATGTTTGATCAACCAAAACTTAATGCTAGACAAGCTAGATGGATGGCTCTCCTTAGTGGGTTTGATTTTGAAATCAAACATATCAAAGGAAATGAGAATAGGGTGGTTGATGCCCTTAGTAGAAGTATGAAAGTGATTCACTTGGTAGTTGTAAGCACCAGTAAATCAGACATCAAAGAGAGAGTCAAAAGCACACAAGAAAAAATGCATTTTTTAAGACCATGACATCATACCTAAAGCAAGAGCCCACAGGGATGAAGTATGAAGGCTATCATATGTTTGATGATGCTTGCTAACTTACAAAGGTAGATTGTATATTTCGAATTGTGAAGACTTGAAGAGACTCATAATGGATGAACTACACAAAAGACCATATACTAGTCATCCTGGTTATTAGAAAAAGATCATGACCACTAGGAAACTATTTTATTGGCTCGGATTGAAAAAATGACATAGTTGAGTACTTAGCTAAGTGTCTAGAATTTCAACAAGTTAAGGAAGAGCACAAACACCAAGCAAGGAGGTTGCAGCCCCTAAAAAATTCCGAATGGAAATGAGAAACCATCTCCATAGATTTCATCACAGGATTACCAAAATCAACCAAATAGAGCAACATCATCATGGTAGTTGTGGACAAATTGAGCAAGGTTGTTCACTTCATTCCCGTCAAGTCAACTTGCAAAGAAATAGATATTGCCAGTATTTTCATGAAAAATATATTTAGACTGCATGGCATGCCTAAGGAAATTATATCCGACAAAGATACAAAATTTTCTTCAAAATTTTAGAAATCTCTGTTTGTTGGTTTTGAAACAAAATTGCTCTTTAGTATATCCTATCACCCTCAAATTGATGGGAAAATAGAGAGGGTAAACCAAGTGTTAGAAGACATGTTGAGGATGCATGTAATGCATCAACCCAAGAAGTGGGAAGACTACCTACCACTAGTAGAATTTGCCTACAACAATGGCTATCAAGAGTCATTAAAATGAGCCATTTTGAAGCCCTCTATGGAAGACAATGCAACATTTCAATCAGCTGGAACAACCCAGTAGACAAAGTTACAATCAGGCCAGATATGCTAAAGGAAATGGAACAACAAGTAATTCAGATAAGACGAAATATGAAAATAGCTCGGGATAGACAAAAGAGCTATGGAGATAGGAAAAAGACTCCTAGAGAGTTCAAAGCAGGGGATCATGTATATCTTCGAGTTAGACCCAGGAAAATCTCTTTGAGGATGGGAGCTTGTGTCAAGCTGACACCTTGGTATTGTGGACCCTTTGAAATTTTGGATAGAGTGGGACATGTAGCCTACAGGCTAGCACTTCCTCCCATAGTGAAGACACATAAGGTTTTTCATGTTCCGTTATTAAAAAAATATGTACATGATTCTAATCATATTATTGATTGGTCTATGATTTAGGTGGAACCAGAGGGAGAATTCTTGCCATAAACTCAATGCATAATAGATAGGAAGGAAACCACACTCGGGAACATAACCATTGCACAGGTCAAGGTGCAGTGGAAACACTTTGGTCCAGATGAGGCTACATGGAAAATGGAGGATGCCATGAAACATGCATTTCCATTTTTGTTTACTTTTGTACATACATAGTACATCGACAGATAGAACATCAATGGCGATGTTCCTTTAAGAGGGAGGGGATTGCAATACCCATGTTTCCCCCAGTTTGTAAATATAACTATAACTGACCAATAGACTATGGCAGACTAGATATGTGTGAATGTTTTATTTGATGAACCTTTGTATAAAAGGGTCAATGTATGTATTTTTTGTTATTAATAGAAAATGGATATGTATTGCACAATTACTGAAAGGGGGGAGTTTGTCAATATAGACCATGGATGCTATGAGAGAGATAGTGAGGGAAACTAAGAATGGTTGAGATGACCCTCACCAAACCAATACCTTACTGGATGCAATTTCTCAACAATGCTCTAACCTCAAAATAAATTACTAGTCAGGTTGGTAGTTGGAAGGCTCTCCTCAAATTTAATGAGGGGATGGGGCAGGGTACCCATCTGTAAGGCTTCTAGACCTGACCATAGGTTGGGGATTCAGACCTACACAACCTTATTGAGGAAGGAAAGAAAGGAAGTAATTCAAAGGACAAAAGAATATTTGCAAAAAATCCGAGTGGACAAAATGATCTCGAGAGGAGAAGAGAGCGTTGTTCAACTTTGGAGTTGAGAGGAAAATTGAGAAGCAAACTCGTTCTGGGTGCAAGAATCCATGGGAAAGGTTTTCACTACAAGCTGATAAATGAGGTCGACAAGTGACTGTGTAAGTAATCGTGCAGACCTCCTTGCTTGGTATAGAGAAAAATCGGTTGCCAAGATCTTGTGGGAGGAGGAGAGTAACCTATGTCCCTGACTGTCGTTGAGCAAGGAGAAAGAGTCTCTTTTAGAGCATCATGGTCTAGATCGAGGGTGGCCAACAATAAATCCGTCATGAGTGGTTGTGCCTATGGTTGGGTGGAAACAAGCATCTCTTTCAACAGTCACTTCACGATTTCCAGTTTTTGATAAGTATTTCATACTCTATGTAATAAAATGGAGGTGATGATTGCATGTCTATGCTTATGGTTAAGTTTTACAGTGTTTGAATAGTTATTAGAAATGCTCATTTGCTTCTGTAAACTGCAATATTTACATGGTCTTCCATTTTCCCTATTTTAATAGTTAAAGAGCTATGGGATGTGAGTCTGTAAGTAAGTCTAAGTATAGGTGACATTTTTTGCACTGGCTGGAGATTTCCTAAGGGGAATTTTCCCCAAGATGGACATTGTAGTGCAAGAGTCGAGATGGGTTTAGCTAGATCATTTTAGTGTTGTCGACCTCTCGAATTCCCTTCGTGGGAAGACTAATATTGAATATGGTGGAAGTATGGTGCCTCTATCAGACCCTTCACCTGTATGAGAAAGGGCTCGTGCCTCAACCTTAATCAAATATGAGCTAAAAGCTGAGTGTAGCCCCTGAAACTCGATAAGGTTCCATATGACCCAGGGTTGGAAATGCCTCGCTAAACCTAAAAGGAGTGAAGCTACTATGGCTTCAAAACTCCGAGAATTCGGAGCTCCGGAACATATGAATTCACAACCCTCGAGAACAATCGAAGGTCGAAGATGCAAATTGATGAGGGCCATGGATATAGGAATCCATTGGGGATCTCTCTTAGCCATTAGATCGAACCTAGTGAGGGGGTAGTGCTAAGTACTTTGGCGAAGTCCCACTTCAGGAGAATAGGGGTGGTCTAATGCCGAAACACTCAAATGTTAGAGTCACGAAGTTAATCTAGACCGTTGAGAGTAGAGGGATGTGTGTCCACAGATCAACGACTATTCAAAAGTCCAGTTATCCAGCAGTTTTCCTGAAGCTTTGCAACACGCAAGTTTCCCTGAAGCTCTGCAAGTCAGAGTAAATCCTGACCGTGAACGCTAGGTGCATGTGGCGATAGATTGGGTGTGGTTCGGAGTTCGAAGCTTCGGGAGGAAGCTGGAAGTTACATGCCAAACTCCCGAATGTTGAATTTACTAAGTGACGTGGACCATCGATCCTCGGATCATTCTCAACTTTCGATCTAAGGACTTCATTGAGAATCCCTCTTAACTGCCCAACCAACCAGGACACGTCATGGGAGCGACATGTGGTCGTCCCCTCCTTGGTCCCCTGTCAATGTTGTTCATTGGACTTGAGCCGTTGGATGAGAGGCTACATGGCAGGAGATCCTATAGTCCAGAGACTTGGCACTCCGGAGGAACTTGACCGAGAGTCTTCAAAGTGTGAAGACTCCTGAAGTCGCGAACGACAGAGTAAATATCAACCGTTGACAGGTAGGGGACATGTGGCGCCAGATCCTATAGTCTGGAGACTTGGCACTCCAAGGGATTCAAGATGTGGTGAGTTGATAAGCTTCAAAGCCGAAGTTGTGAAGCAACGAGAGTCGTGGATCTATGGATCTATGTGGACAAACCTCGACCGTGAGATCTGAAGGACGTTAGAAGGTTGTTTGTATGGGGTTGACGTGTCTCACTGATGTTATCCAGGGTGACATGGACCCGCAACTAAGGTGCCACGTGCCATTGTGATATGGACATTTTGTAGATTCCTTATGCCTATTAGAGCATGACACGTGTCACCCCCTGATGAGGGCATGTGTCACTCCTGGCCCTTGCTATGTGTTATCCCCTAGTACATGCACGCCTGGCCAAAGTGATTGGTGAAGTGACTGGGACTCCGGGAGTCTGGGAGTTCGGGACTCTGGAGGATTTGGGGTGTAGCATCGTAGAGAGACCGAAAGGCCCGAAGGCTGGAACCACTTGGAAAGCTTACGAGACTTCCATAGGTCTCGTGCATAGACAAAAAAAGGTGCTCAATGCCGAACGCCAAATTATCCTTAGGCATATGCCTTAATAAGGAGGAAGATCCGTCATCGGGTTAAATGGTAGATGGATCTCCACCATAGATACAGGGGATTTGAGAGCTTCGAGACTTCGGTGAATTTTGGATGATATGTGTGAGACAGATCCACATGGCCCTTGACTAATAATGCCCGAACAGCCTCGGGAGGCAATAACTTGCAAACCAGGACTCAGATTTGAGTATGGTGGTGACTGTTAGAAAGCTCGTGGTGAGAAGAAGCTAATAGAGATTCCAAAATTAGGATTTGAGATAGTTAAGGAGAACAAAATTTTGATGCCACACCCCTTAAAAAAGTATTTAGGGGTCGGGTGTGTTACACATTAGATCAGGGTAAGAGAGCAAGATGTTCACAAGACCGCTTGCAGGTGTCATTATGGGCACTATGGATTTTTGGTCGTGCCATTTGGGTTGACCAATGCACCTGCCACTTTATGGTCATGCATGAACCACATATTCAACAAGCAGTTGCGGAAGTTCCTCTTGTTATTCTTCGATGGCCTCCTTATTATAGCAGGACGTGGGAGGACCACTTGAGGCATTTGGAGGAGGTATTGGAAATTATGGGAGAGCAATTGTTATATGCCAAGGAATCAAAGTGTGAGTTTGGCATGACAAAGATTCTTTACTTGAGTCATGTGATTAGTGCACATGGTGTACAGGTTCATCAGGAGAAGATCCATGCTATATTGGATTGGCCCACTCGTAGGTCCTTTACAAAGTTGTGGGGATTCTTTCGAATGTGCAGCTACTACATGCGATTTGTTAAGGGATTTTCATAGTTGGGTGCACCTTTGATAGATCTTACGAAAAAATGGGCATTCAAGTGGAAAAAGGAGTCACAGTAGGCATTTGACAAGCTTAAGGAGCTAATGAGCACTTGTCTGGTATTGAAACTTTATGATTTCACGCATCCCTTTGTACTTGAGTGTGATGCTTCAGGTGAAGGTATTGGGGATTTTTTATGCAAATAGACACTCGATATCTTTTGAGAGTAGGAATCTCAGAGACCCAGAGAGGCTCTAATGAAAAAGAGATGCTTGCCATCATGCATGCTTTGGCAAAGTTTAGGCAGTATTTGGTTGGTGGTCGATTCATGGTTAGAGCTGACCACAACAATTTGAGGTATTTCTTGGAGCATAAGGATTTGAATAAAAGACAACAAAATTGGGTCAACAAGATACAAGCATATGAATTCAACATTAAGTATGTGAAGGGGAAGAAGAATATTGTTGTTGATGGGCTTTCCAGGAAACCACCAATATGTTATCTTATGGAGATTTCAACTGATTGGAAATCTCCCCTTTTAGTGGAATATTCCAAAAATCACTTTGTGTGTGAGTTGATGGATGGACTCATACAGGATGGCATGTATAGAGTGGTGGATGATATCATTTTCTACAAGGCTAGAATATATATCTAATTCCTGAGTCCACACTCAAGAAAAATATTTTGAGGGCTTCTCATGACACAACATTGGTAGGGAAGCCTGGGTATTTCAAGACCTACATGAAGATACGAGAGAGGTTCTCATGGAAGGGTCTCAAGGACGATGTATTGCAGTATGTGAGGGAGTGTATGACTTGTCAGCCAAACAAGTCAGAGTATACTCATCCGACAAGATTATTACAACCTCTACTCATTCCAGAGCATAAATGCGAAAGTGTGTCAATGGACTTTATCGTGGGTCTACCAGAGGTACAGGGCAGGGATTGCATATATGTAATGGTTGATCGGTTGACCAAGTTTGCACAATTATTTTCTATTTCATCAGAGTACAAGGCAACACAGGTGGCATAATTGTTTTTCAGGGAGGTGTTTAGACTTCATGCACTGCCTAGGTACATTGTGAGTGACAGGGACAACATGTTTCTCATCACTTTTCGGAAGGAGTTGTTCAGATTGGTTGGCATAGAGTTGACTCTTAGCACTAGTTATCACCCTCAGACATATGGTTAGACAAATATTGTAAACAAATGGATCGAGGGGTATCTATGCAACTATGTATCAGGATAACAAAGGACATGGATTAAGTGGTTGCATATGGGGAGCATTGCTATAACACCACCTACCAGATGTCCATTGGTATGACCCCATTTTGAGCATCATACAACTATGATGCTCATTCATTCATGGATTTGGCATTTGGAGATAACAGAGATCCCAAAGCCAAGGATTGGATACATGAGAACTAAGACATCCTTAAGGCCCTTAAGGAAAACTTGCAGACAACTCATAATCAACAAAAGATATATGCAGACAGGCATAGGGTTGAAAGCATCTTTGAGGTAGGAGACTTGGTATCTTTGAGGTTGCATCCATACAGACAGTCTTCATTGAAGAAGAGCGGTGTAGAAAAATTGAAGCTGCGATTTTATGGTCCACACAGGGTAGTACGAAGAGTTGAGGAAGTAGTCTATGAGCTTGAGCTACCAGAGGGGAGCAAGATCCACAATGTTTTTCATGTGTCATGCCTCAAAAAAGAAGTAAGACAACAAGTGACCACTTCAATAGAGTTACCCCTACTGGATGAAGAGGGGCAATTGATATTGATTCCAGAGGAGATTTTGGATGTCAGGAAGAGGAGATTGAGGAGTTTGGTCATAAGAGAGTTCATGATTAGGTGGAGAGACTTGTCAGTAGATGATGCCACGTGGGAGGGGGATCATATTTTGCAGCATTTTGATTTGCAGTTGCTTGGGGACAAACAATTTCGGGAAGAGAGGATTGTAATGTCCCTTTCCAAATGATCACTCATGGAGGATGACTTAGTAGCCTATTTGATTCCCTGTAGGCTATAGTCGATAAAAAAGGGGATTAATTTATTATTTGATGTCATTTTGGGTGGAAAAGGTAATGTTTATAAAGTGACATTAAGTAATCAAGTAAAAATAGAGGTTCTAAAGTGACTTTAGGAAAATATTAAAGGTGAACCTTATAAAGTCACGTTAATCATTTAAGTGAGGGTTAAAAGGTAAAAGGATCGACAAAATGGTGAAAATGGAAAAAGGAAGGATAAAGAGAGATGGGGGCTCATTTCTCTCATTATGTTGATCATTTCTACTAAAATCGATTTGGAGAAAGCTCTTGTGGATTGCTAAGGTTTTGGAACAAAATCCTAATTGAGAATTGGTTTCGGTGGTGAAAGATTCCATCCTTGTTGATCTATTGGGGAAATCAATCAGATTTTCCATTTGCATTCATGGTTGAGGAAGACGATTTTGTTCTACAATAGATTGGGGTTTGTGGAGGCCATAATTCCTCTGAAGGAGGCCGTATTATACTTTTGGGGTTGTGTTGCTTTAGTGGAGGCCAAAATTCATCTTGGAGGATAAGTTCTTTATGCAGGCTGAGTTTTACGTGGAAGGGGCCGAAATAGTTTCTTGCAATGCCAAGTTTCTTGTGTGTGGGGGTGCCATCCTTATAGAGGGGGCATGTTCACTCAAGCAGGGCCGTAACCTTTGGAGAAGAGGCCGTATTATTTAGTGAGGCCACCATCTTCCTTGTAGAGGTCGAGTTTTCAGCTCCGGAGGTCAATTTCTTTGTGGAAGGGGCCGATTTTGTCTTATGTGGACTACATACTTCTTGATGGGTCGATCTAAACCTAAATAAACACCCAACATATGTAACAGGTCAGACTCTAATAAATTCAGATCAGATTTTTGTTCATTTGTTGTTGTAGTGGTTTGGTTAAGTTATTTTTCTATTGTTTTCTTGCTGCCATAAATTGCATGTAATATATAAAACTTTATTGGGCATCAAATCCTCATTTACCATTGAAAACCACATTGAGAAAACCAACTAGCAAATACATAAACAAACAACAACAGGGAAAGGGGTTTTACAGTGAGATTTGAGTGTATCAACAAACTGTTTGACAAAAGTCATGAACCATAAATACACTTAAAATATTACAACATCAAGCAAAAATTTATAATAGCAGTAAGGAGGGTTATTACATAAATAAAGATATTGCAGATATGATATTTACATGAGAGTAATGTTACAATGCAAATACATATATCCAGTGTTCCACGAGGACGCGTCCCCCAGGGTGGGGGTCGTGGGGGATGTGTCCCCCACGTCCCCAGGACAGGGGGACTCCAGGGCGGACGTTTCCCCACATCCCCTTTTTGGGGAAACGCGGGGGGACTTGGGGGGACGCGACTCCCCAAGGTGGGGGACAAGACTCCCCAAAAGGGGGACTCCTAGATGTCCCCCCTTGAAAAGGGGGACTTCTGGATGTCCCCCCCCCCAAAAAGGGAGACTCCTGGAAGTCCCCCCCCAAATTTTTTTTGCCCAGTATGACTTAAAAAAGATAAAATTTAATTTAAAAAAAAAATTAAAAAACAAATATATATAAAATTAATTTATGTTATTGTTGAGATTTATCATATTATCATTATTGTTTTTATTTTTAAATTTTTTTATTTTAAATTTTTTATATTATATATGTGACGTCCCCGTCCCCCATTTCCCAAAAATCCCTAAAATTTGGGGGTACTTCCACACGTCCCCCTTGTGCGTCTCCCTGCACCCACGCCCCCCCATCCCAGAGTCTTGGTGGAACATTGCATATATCTTGACAATCATCAAATCTATATTTTCACATATCATGTATAAGTTTTGAGTTTTGAGTTATGTTGAGTTGAGTGAGATTACAACCAATCTAGATCCATCTTAAGTAATAAAAAAATTTGATCCCTTACAACACTTGATAGATCCGGGCTTAACATAGATCTAGACTAGTATTACTCCCAAGTGGGTTCAAGTCCTACCAATTGACATGATAGTGCTTGTACTCCTGCTTGTGATAAGGCTTAGACCACTTTGGTAAGATAGATGCCCTACTCATAGCTACTTAGCTTAAGGAAACCAAATTGAATAATGCTAATGATTCTCTGTAATACTGAATTTGGACACGTAAATCTTATCATGATTAAGAAAACTAATTTAAAAACAAAAAACAAAGAAGATCCTCCATCCCTGTAAAAAAACTAACTATAAAAAAAGCCAAATTATATATATAATAGAATACTTTATATGGAAACCAAAGAGCTCGGCCGAGAGAATCAACAACATCTCCCAGCTTATGATTTTGTTTTTCAATGCTTAATTTTTCCTTCCATGTTTTCTCTATGTACTTTACAACCTTCTCATCATGTGTGATCAGCATTATGACAAATAGCATTCCATCTTTCATTCGCTGCTATGGGTTAAAATATGGTTTTCCAGTTCGAAGAATTCAGAGTTGGGTATTTTTTTGTGGCCTCCAGATATCCCCTGTAATTAGGATTAGGATTGTCAATCATTGGAGCATACCACCACTTACCCTTGTAGTCACAATCATCATCCATAGTCAAAATTTCGATTCTAATAGTTGCATTTGATTAAAAATTAGGCTTTTCCAGAACAAAGATGTTATGGTGGGGATGTCAATTATCTTCCAAGTCCAAATTTCGATACCAATAGCTGCTATTGATTAAAAACCAAGTTTTTCTGGTTCAAAGAAGTTAGGGTGGGGAATTTTTGTGACTTCCAGATAATGCTTGTAATTAGGATTGTCAATCATCGAGTATGCACTTTCCTTTGTAGTGAGGGCTACTCTTCATGGGTCTTTTCAACTCACCATATCCAGGTGCCTCATCACACTGGGGACTATAAATATCTGGTGCTTTCCATCTCCATCTTTCTCATCATCCCAATCATCCAATTTTGTATTTTCAGGATCATCACCCAACCATCCTTCTAAGTTTTTTGCATCTTGATAATAGATCTTTGCTCTCTCATCACAATCTTCTGGCTTCTTATCCTCTGGATTGGGAACAGTCTCGGGTGGGATAAGGGCAAGCTCAAAATCATACCAGACAGAAGATTTGACATTTTCTTCTCTTCTCTATCAATCAAAATTCTCAGTTCATTATTGGGTTTCAAATTGGCTATATAAAAATGAGTCAGTTTATGAGATTCGGTAGCTGGAGGATACTTGAAATGGTGTTCAGCATATTGCCTAGACTTTGAATTCTCGTGCTTGTAAATCAAGTGTACTTTGTTAGCAATCTGACATTTTATTTGGTCCAAATATAATGGAGTACGGAAACTCAATATCAAACCATGCGAGTTTCCATTCAATTTCTTGGGGTTAGAGGTACTTCGTGTAAGCATAGTTTATAAGTTTTACTTTTTGGTGTTTTTTGGGCATATTTCTCAATTAATTTTATTCGAAATCCAATCAGAGATTGTTGGAATTGTAGATTTAAGTGGTTGAGTCTCTACAATCCAAGGATCCCAAGGATTTTCAGGATACCAAATCCGTATTCAAAAATGCAATTTAAACAACAGAAAATGACAATTTCACCAAAATTTGTTTCACCCATAATTTTTTTTTAAAAAATAGAACGTTTAGACAGCGCCCTTCAAGTAGGCACCTTCACACTCCAGCCCATCGTGTAAGCGGACTTCATCCTGTGACACTAGTGACCAATCCTTGGAATCAATGACTTCTAGTAATACTCTCTAGCATACTTTCTTGCCACTTCACTTAAAGAAAATACGATAATCCTCACGACCTTCACTCTTCTCGTGCTTCCACACACCTAAAATAGGAACCCAAAACATCAAAATTGTTATTCAGGTATATTCATAGAATCAAGTAAACAACAGATATTCATTCAGGCATATGAATAGAAACGAGTGAACAACATCAACTTATAAAATAACCAAAATAATTATGTAAACTGCAAATCTGTACCCATATTCAGGCATGTGCATAGAAACAAGTAAACAACATCAACTTATAAAATACCCAAAATAATCATGTACACTGCAATTTTGTACCCCAAGGTTTAATAGCATGAAGATCATTGTGAAATGAACCTAACATCATCTCCATTATGCTTTTGCATTAAACACTATACTGACAAAATCCTAGCTAAACGGCTTGTAATATAAAATCCTTTATCAAATCGCCATTCCAATTATCAAACGCTGATTTAATTCTGGTTCCACTCAACCCTGGTGATCCGGAGATGGAATCCGCAAGACCGCACTTAACAGGGGCTACAATTCCCCTTAATCTGCATGAATTGTTGATTAAGCTGCAACAAGTACTCTCATACTGTGTTCACATAGTAAGTCATTTTCTGAATATTTTTGGATCTTTCATTTTCCATAAAGATCGGAGGACGTGGTTGCCACCTCAACTAAAATTAACGTGGAAGTAACAGTAATCCAAATAGGCCGGATTAGTTAAGCTCGTACATCAAAGCGCTATCAGCATTAGATCGTGAACTGTTTCTGAACAAACCACCGACGGCAGCCTTGAACACTGGGAGATGCACGTCCACTACGGTACATGTTCGATTCTCCCTCGAGAAAATTTTTCTCCCAGAAGTCTCTTGCATTGAGTTACCAGGACCCCTAAGCCTGTCACCTAGGGTTGCTCCCATCCCTAAACTAGACAGCATCTTGAATGGACCTTCAGTTACCATCTAGAACAAAAGCAAAAACCCTCGCCCTCTAGTACAACATTGTAAAAAATGTGCAGACGGCCTCTGCTGACTCAAATCTTCAAAGAATTGGCTTCGAAAACCCTGACTGATTCATAATCCCTGAATCAAACCCTACCACCTATATATGAATAAAAGATATTTCTCCAAGTCAATCAACAGTTCATAACCACAATATTCTCCGTGCTCTGGCCCAAACGAGAAAAAACTGATTTGAAGATGCAAAGCTCGATATTTAAAGTAGCAAACACACTAAATAATTGAGCTTCTCCTCTCTCGGAAGCAATTGGAGCTTGATTGTGTTCGCTAACAATCTCACAAGAATCATTCCCTCGGAACTATGTGTTCTCCCCAAGTTACAATACTTTAGGTTAGCAATGAGTAATTTGACGGGTACAATCCCAACCTGCTTGGGAAACATATCCTCTTTGTACTCGATAGATTTGGGTAGCAACAACCTTCACAGGAGTGTTCTGAATTGGGCATGCTAATCCATGAGATCTATATAACGCTGCATTTTAACCATCTCACAGGACAAATTCCATCTTCCTTGTCTAACTGCACCAATCTTCTAGAATTGAATATGAATGAAAACCAGTTGACTGGTCACATTCCAAGAGAGTTGTTTAGCAAGACCAAACAGTTGACCGCACTCTATCAGTTTGCTAATCAACTGAGTGTTAGCATTCCTGCTTCCCTCTTCAACTGCACAAGTGATTGAATTAGGGTTTAACCAGCTCAACAGAGTTGTGCCCATGGAATTAGGTAAGTTGACGCAGCTTCGGGTGCTTTTCTTAGACAATAATGGACCGGTTAGCTACAACACCACGAGCTTGCCCATTCTTACTGCTCTTACTAACTGTTCCACCCTATACAAAATAGTGTTAGATAATAATTATCTCAGGGGACGTTTGTCCTTTTCTATCAGCTGTCTCTCTACAAAAATGGACTACATAGACTTGGCCTTCAATGATGTAGCTGGAGAAATTCCTCCACAGATTGGAAACCTAATCAGTTTAACATTGCATACTTTGGGCTCAAATTTTTTCACAGGGGCAATCCTGTCTTCACTTGATATGCTTCGTAAGTTGGAGAGGTTATTTATGGGATCCAACAATTTCCAAGGAACATCCCAACAGAAATCTGACAACTCAAAAGAAATCTGACAACTCAAAAGCTTAGGACTCCTTGCTCTCTGGGAAATAATTTCTTTCGAAGTATCCTTGATTCTACTGTTGGCCTCCAACAGCTAAGATATATGGATCTTTCTCTGAACCAGTTATCAGGTAATATCCCTGCAAATCTATGGAAATGTGTGAACTTACTTTTGCTAGACTTATCATATAACAGGCTCAGTGGGTGCATACCCTCAGAGGTTGCAGGGTTTGCAAATTTAGTTGTGGTTTTCAACCTTTCAAACAATTTATTACATGGCCCTGTGCCTGTTGAACTAAGCAAGATGACTATGCTTCAAGCTCTAGATATTTCTGCAAATAGGTTTACTGGTCACATTCCAAGTGCACTTTGGACGCCGCAAAGAACTAGAATTACTTGAATCTTTCTTGCAATGCGCTGGAAGGTTCAATTCCTGTTTCACTCAGGGAACTTCAAAATCTTCAGGACAATGATTTCTCTGCAACAATTTCTCAGGAGGAATACCCATGTCATTGGAAAATCTCAAAATGCTTGGCCATTTGAATTTCTCTTTCAACAAATTGTCAAGGGAAGTCCCAAAAAGTGGAGTTTTCAAAAAGCCTGGTGCAACATTTATGGGAAATCTTGGTCTTTGTGGACCTTGGGAAGGTCTGTCACCATGCTCTGCTCACACATTTCCCTAGATTTGCAGGGATATTACCTGATAACTGATTCAGAGAAATATCCATATATCTTAGCTGCTGGAGGCCAGCAGTAGAATCAGGGATACTTCCAGAGAGATTATTTCCCTGGAAAGCAATGAGTCATAAGCTTTTGAGTTGCCAGATTTCTGTTACAATGTTTTCATGGAAATTGTTATCCCCATCAATAACCTCTCCAACTTGTAAAGCATATCAAGTTTATCAATTGAAGACAGGATTTCCCTTATAAAAAAATTTGAACCATGTTAAACTAGTTAGGTTTCCAATCTGTGGAGGAATTTTCCCAACTAAATCGTTGGAGCCGAAGTCTTTGCAGTTCATTTTTTTAGAAAGGCGACTGATAGAAAAGACAAACGTCCACTGAGATAATTATTATCTAACACTAGAGCACTAAGAATCAGCAAGCTCGTGGTGCTCTCGCGAACCAATCCATTATTGTCTAAGAAAAGCACCTGGAGCTGCGTCAACTTACCCAATTCCATGGGCACAAATCCGCCGAAAACCCTAATTCGATCACTTGAAACTTCGTGGAGTTGAAGAGGGAAACCATTCAATTGATTAGCAAACTAATAGAATGTGGTCAACCGTTTGGTCTTGGTACACAACTCTCCTGGAATGTGACCAGTCAACTGGTTTTCATTCATTTTCAATTCTAGTACATTGGTGCAGTTAGACAAGGAAGATGGAATTTGTCCTGTGAGACAGCGTTATATAGATTACCTGACTTAACATGCCCAATTCGAAAAGAACACTCCGTGCAGGTTGTTGCTACCCAAATCGACCGATCTATTGAACACAAAGACGATATGTTTCCCAAGCAGGCTGGATTGTGCCTATCAAATTAGGCATTGCTACGCTAAGTATTGTAACCTGGAGAGAAGACAAAGTTCTGAGCGAATGATTCCGGTGAGATTGTTAGCCAACATAGTCAAGCTCCTTAAACTCCGGCACCCATCAACAGTGGGTAGAATGGAACCTTGCAGTTGCTTTCGGGACATGAAAAACAATTTTAGATGAAAGATGTCACCTGTCACTGCGAAGAAAGGAGAGAATGTACCTTCTAATCCAATATCTAAAAACGTGGAAAACACAAAAGGATTAATAAAGATAATATAAAATATCGCACTTTTTACTACAGCACTTTAATAAATTCCATAAAATTATAATAAATTCCTTAAAGTAAGACCGCAGTACCATAAAATTATAATAAATTCCTTAAAGTAAGACCGCACTACCATAAAATTAGTGGAAGAGCATTGGCAATCCGTGAATAATTGAGTGTGCTATGACTCTTAGCATTGGTTGTGCGTAAATAATTGAGTGTCCTGTCACCTTCAAACAAATAGGTAGTGGACTTCACATATCTTATGGTAGACTACTTCTTTTAACTTGGTTTAAATTCAACTCAACAAAGAGAAATCCTCCATAGATTTTGTGATTAGTTATTAATTTTCTCATTGATGTAACTTGTATGTAAATAGAGATGGCATACCTCTAAGCGGATGAATGGAAATGAGGAAGTAAAAAATGCAGTAAAATAAAACCTACTTAGAAGTAAAGTTGAATATACTTTTATATTTAATTTTTAGAAAATACAATTAATGAAACATGAGCTATCCCTAAACCATAATTAAACCAACATCTTATAACATATTATAATATGACTAAAAGTAAATACATACACTACTCAATCCACATCTTAAGTCTAGACTATTAGCAACAACATGCATTCATAACCATAGGAAAACCTTATAAGAGACAAACTATATTTTTTTTTATGTGAAACTTTAAATGAATTTTGAATCAAAATAATGTTTCTTATAAAATCTAAGGGTATATATTCAAGTTCAATTTATAAGTTTATAATATGTCTTCAATTAAATTTGTATCTATCTTTAGGATATTATTATATTCTTTGAAACTACTAGGGTCTCTAAACTTAATTCAATGATTAATCAACTTTGCTAGGCTACACTCCTTGCCCCTCCCTTGTATTTGTTATTTTTTTTAAAATATATTTTTTAGATTTTATTGATAAAAATATTAAAATAATTAAACATCCCCTCATTTGTATTTGTTATTGTTTTGTAAATAGTATTTTTTAAATTTTCTTGATAAAAATATTAAAATAATTAAACAAATGCAATACTTATTACACAAAACTAAAGAAAAATTGACTTTTGTGTTGAACCAAATATTATTAATTTACATTATTTCAACATTATTAATTAACACCACTTTTATGATAACTATATTATATTTACATCAAATTATAATGAATAAAAAATATACAAAACATACAATCTTGCTTTTATACCTTGAAATATCCATAAACTAAAAAATAATAAACATGAAGGAATGTTTTATAATCCTTCAAAACTATATTGAGGAAGCAAAAATTCTCCATACTACTTGTGTAAATATTGTTAAAATAAATACCATTTAATAAATATGAAATGATATTTAGGTTATTATTTAACAAGATATTTAAGTAATGTTAATAGCAAAACAAATTAAATAAATTAAGTAAAAAGGCCAAATTAAACACACATATGGAGAAATGGTAGCCATATGGAGATGATCCAGCCTTTTACGCATTTCCTTCTCAAAAACTTGCAGGCCCCGCAAGGTGCTCCTCCGCTACTCATTATGCAGGATTCGAATAGCCGACTGCTGAGATGTCGGAGAGCCTTGTTATTGCTCCCCAAATCTGTGATTTTTGCCTCCTCGTTATGGTCGTAGAGTGGAAATCCCGGTTCCTGAAGGACGGAGGAGGGGGTGGAGGGAGCTGCAGTGAAGGGGTTCGATGCAGCGACTGGGCAAAGGGTGAGAACAGAGCAGGGAAGGGAGAGGAACTTTGGAAGTTGGGCAGGTCATAGGAAGGAGAGGAAGCAGGTCGGGAATCGAGATTTTAGAAGGATGAGGGTTTCAATTTTAGCCATATGGAGATGAAACACCTCCTGGACGGGTTTCCAAGATGCAGAGCCCGTCGTGGCCGCGACTTTCCAAAACTCAAGAATGGACAATGCGTCGACCGCTGTAGGGTTGAGAAAGGCGGTGAGGCCATGAGCGACAAAGCGGTTGTCGTGCCAAAACTTTTTCAATGGATGATTGCCACGTAGATTCCAGAGCTCGGGACTGGAAGGGGGTTTTTAATGACAATAATGGTGGTTTCTCAAAACCTGTCAACCTGTTGACATGTTTTGGACAATACTTGTCCCTAAGATGCCTTCGACATAAAAATTATTAAGAATTAGGAGAAGCAAAGTTAAAATTTTAAATTGAATTTGAATGTTTTTATGTACTTTGTTTTTTTATGGGCGGTGTTTGTCCTGAGAAAGGTATCAACATAATAAAATTGTATAATTTTTATATTTTACAAATACATTTTGTATAACTTTTCATTCATTCATTTATTCGTTGATGGAGTGTACTATTAAGGCACTCCGTTATGTGAAGTTATCGGTTCGAAACCCCGACTTACCTTGTGTGTCATGTATGGGGCATCGTGGGCACATCTCGAGGTTATAGTGGTAACACTTGGATAACACGACCCCGTATCACATGAGTACGTGCCCAACTAGTTGTTGATTCCGCTAGTCACAAAAACAAAGTTCTCATTCATTCACATGATCAAAGTATCAAATAAGTTTGACTTTATTAGAAGTACTATAAGAAAGACTTGAAAATCCCATACATTTACCCATCAACTTTTTGACATTATGTCAATGGAAACCATAGTTAAAAAGATTCCAAAAATCAAATCCCAATCTAGGTGAAACCAAAACACAGTAGAAGTTTAGATCTTGATCTATTTGGGGAGGAGAGGAATGAACTCACCTCCTTGATGTTTTTCCACATGTAAGCTACCTTCATGTGATTCTACTGTTCTTTTGTCCCACTCATCTGCCATAATCTTTTTCACAACAAGCATGTTTGAAAGAGAATTTGGAGAAGGAATCCTTAAGCCTCTAATCTCTCAGAATGGCATCCCTTAAGAGAAGATTTTGATTCTTGAAGCCTTAATTGATCCACTCCACTATGAGCTTGGAGTCCATGGAGACATGAATACTCTCCACACCTCGATCCTTAGCCAAGGCCAACAAAATGAAAACAACTTTGAGTTCTGCCAAATTGTTAATGTCTCTGCCCAATCCACAATGTTAGGAGATCCACTGATTATCATAGAGGTATAGACATCCACTGATTATCATAGAGGTATAGACATCCACTTTCCCCAAATGAATCTGGATTACCCTTAGAGGCTCAATCAAACAAACCCTAGGGGTAGCCTTTGTCAATAGAAAAATCTAAGATATGCATTTGCTTCTTCTTTATCTTAACCCTTGGAAAATCATCATAAGCATATTTGATCATGTAAAAAAATTGAGTGGGAGAGAGAACAATATCTTGAAAGATTGCTTTGTTTCTAGTTGCCCAAATAGTCCACAACACTATAACTAGAAGAGTTGGATGTTCACTTACATATTTGTCATTCACCCACTTCATAGAGGCTACCTCAAGGTTTTCTCCACTCTAGTTTTATTTTCCCCTTGTTAAGGTCTTCACAACATCCCATATAGATTTAGAAAAACAACATCCAATGAAGAGATGAACTTGTTTTCGACTCTTTCTTTACATAAAAAGCACATAGTAGGGCCACACAAAGATCTCCATTACAAGTTATCCCATGACAATATTTTATGTGATAGGGCAAGCCATATGAAAGTTCTTGTTTTAATGGTACCTTCAATTTCCACAGCTATGTCCATCGCCACCTTTCCTCCTCAACTTAGGGGACCATGGAACCAACACACTCTACCAAGAGTAAGATGGTGATCTAAGTAGAAGCATGCACAAGCCTAAGAATCCATAAATGATGGGTGCAGGGTTGCAAGAAGAAAGCATGTTGTAGGACGACCCATCACTATTGAACGAGTGTTTTATAGACTAATGTTTGGATGGAACTAATGATCAAAGTCAAAAGACCATATTGGATAGAAATGAAAAATCGACGGTGTGCCCTAATATTGAGAATCAAAGCGTGGACCATTTCCATGAGTAGTTGTGGTATCCTCTATAGAAAATAGTGGGTGAACGGAAGAGTGCTCATGTGTGTGTATTTCTCTTTGATATACAAAAGTAAGATATATGGCGCTCTGTGTGAAAGAACGTTGGTTGGTACATTCTAGTGATACTTTTGATGTATGATAATCTATGTACTGATTTGTATCCTCTTCTAGAGGTGGTGTGATGCCTGTGCATGGAGCTCAAGCTAGAGAAGGTGTCCATTATGAAAGTTGTGTTGTTGCTAGGGGGTTGAGCTGCCCTACATGGGATTGGGTGTCCATCATGGCGTGATTATCTGCATCACAAGATTTTGGTGTATGCTCCTCATAGTGGACTAGATGAGGGCCTATGGATAAACCTGTAATATCCATATGTGCTAAATATTTGGATTGAATGTTGTTAGTGCATGGAGTGAGTATCAAGTCCAAAGTGTGTTGTATTTTTTCAAGGAATTATTGAAGCTCAACATGTTCCAATGTGTAAGGTAGCTAGAGAGGTAGTAGGGGGGCCTAGAGGGCCCATAGTGATAATAGTGGAGGTCATTCAATGTAAGGTGGACTAGGTCCACTATATTATTAAATAAGGCCCACTATGGTAGTTAGATATAATAAATGTAAGA